>JAANDG010000281.1:0-180210 GCA_036852015.1 Pelodera strongyloides
GCAGTCGAACTAGCCATAGTCGAAGAAAAGGTCACGGAAACGGCCGAACAGAAGGAAGTTGTTGTAGAGCAAAAGGTTGAAGAGCTTCCCGAGGAACCAAAGGAACGCGAGTCCGTCGCCAACATCGAACTACTTTTCACGAAGAAAGCTTCGAGCGCAGTGATAGAAATCGAAGTCGTTGTTGACAATTTGGAGACTGCTTCACTCACAATTCCACGACAGAGAAAACAGCTCATTGTCGAAGAGCAGAAGGTGGAGGAAACCAAGGTGGAGGAATCTGCTGAGATCAAGAAGCCAGAACCAACACCTGTCGAGCCACAAGTTATCGAATCTGCACAACAAGTTGAAATTGCCGGGGAGGAATCTTCTGGCAAGACAAAGCTCGAGAAGCAACGCCCAGTTCATGAAGAGGCAGAGGAGGAGCTCGGAGAAAAACCCGTGACCGAACAGCCAGAGCATCCCAATTCCGTTGAAGACTTACAACCAAAGGCAGTCGAACTAGCCATAGTCGAAGAAAAGGTCACGGAAACGGCCGAACAGAAGGAAGTTGTTGTAGAACAAAAGGTTGAAGAGCTTCCCGAGGAACCAAAGGAACGCGAGTCCGTCGCCAACATCGAACTACTTTTCACGAAGAAAGCTTCGAGCGCAGTGATAGAAATCGAAGTCGTTGTTGACAATTTGGAGACTGCTTCACTCACAATTCCACGACAGAGAAAACAGCTCATTGTCGAAGAGCAGAAGGTGGAGGAAACCAAGTTGGAGGAATCTGCTGAGATCAAGAAACCAGAACCAACACCTGTCGAACCACAAGTTATCGAATCTGCACAACAAGTTGAAATTGCCGGGGAGGAATCTTCTGACAAGACAAAGCTCGAGAAGCAACGCCCAGTTCATGAAGAGGCAGAGGAGGAGCTCGGAGAAAAACCCGTGACCGAACAGCCAGAGCATCCCGCTTCCGTTGAAGACTTACAACCAAAGCCAGTCGAACTAGCCATAGTCCAAGAAAAGGTCACGGAAACGGCCGAACAGAAGGAAGTTGTTGTAGAGCAAAAGGTTGAAGAGCTTCCCGAGGAACCAAAGGAACGCGAGTCCGACGCCAACATCGAACTACTTTTCACGAAGAAAGCTTCGAGCGCAGTGATCGAAATCGAAGTCGTTGTTGACAATTTGGAGACTGCTTCACTCACTATTCCACGACAGAGAAAACAGCTCATTGTCGAAGAGCAGAAAGTGGAGGAAACCAAGGTGGAGGAATCTGCTGAGATCAAGAAGTCAGAACCAACACCTGTCGAGCCACAAGTTATAGAATCTGCACAACAAGTTGAAATTGCCGGGGAGGAATCTTCTGGCAAGACAAAGCTCGGGAAGCAACGCCCAGTTCATGAAGAGGCAGAGGAGGAGCTCGGAGAAAAACCCGTGACCGAACAGCCAGAGCATCCCACTTCCGTTGAAGACTTACAACCAAAGCCAGTCGAACTAGCCATAGTCGAAGAAAAGGTCATGGAAACGGCCGTACATAAGGAAGTTGTTGTAGAGCAAAAGGTTGAAGAGCTTCCCGAGGAACCAAAGGAACGCGAGTCCGTCGCCAACATCGAACTACTTTTCACGAAGAAAGCTTCGAGCGCAGTGATCGAAATCGAAGTCGTTGTTGACACTTTGGAGACTGCTTCACTCACAATTCCACGACAGAGAAAACAGCTCATTGTCGAAGAGCAGAAGGTGGAGGAAACCAAGGTGGAGGAATCTGCTGAGATCAAGAAGCCAGAACCAACACCTGTCGAGCCACAAGTTATCGAATCTGCACAACAAGTTGAAATTGCCGGGGAGGAATCTTCTGACAAGACAAAGCTCGAGAAGCAACGCCCAGTTCATGAAGAGGCAGAGGAGGAGCTCGGAGAAAAACCCGTGACCGAACAGCCAGAGCATCCCACTTCCGTTGAAGACTTACAACCAAAGTCAGTCGAACTAGCCATAGTCGAAGAAAAGGTCACGGAAACAGCCGAACAGAAGGACGTTGTTGTAGAGCAAAAGGTTGAAGAGCTTCCCGAGGAACCAAAGGAACGCGAGTCCGTCGCCAACATCGAACTACTTTTCACGAAGAAAGCTTCGAGCGCAGTGATCGAAATCGAAGTCGTTGTTGACAATTTGGAGACTGCTTCACTCACTATTCCACGACAGAGAAAACAGCTCATTGTCGAAGAGCAGAAGGTGGAGGAAACCAAGGTGGAGGAATCTGCTGAGATCAAGAAGCCAGAACCAACACCTGTCGAGCCACAAGTTATCGAATCTGCACAACAAGTTGAAATTGCCGGGGAGGAATCTTCTGACAAGACAAAGCTCGAGAAGCAACGCCCAGTTCATGAAGAGGCAGAGGAGGAGCTCGGAGAAAAACCCGTGACCGAACAGCCCGAGCATCCCACTTCCTTTGAAGACTTACAACCAAAGCCAGTCGGACTAGCCATAGTCGAAGAAAAGGTCACGGAAACGGCCGTACAGAAGGAAGTTGTTGTAGAGCAAAAGGTTGAAGAGCTTCCCGAGGAACCAAAGGAACGCGAGTCCGTCTCCAACATCGAACTACTTTTCACGAAGAAAGCTTCGAGCGCAGTGATCGAAATCGAAGTCGTTGTTGACAATTTGGAGACTGCTTCACTCACAATTCCACGACAGAGAAAACAGCTCATTGTCGAAGAGCAGAAGGTGGAGGAAACCAAGGTGGAGGAATCTGCTGAGATCAAGAAGCCAGAACCAACACCTGTCGAGCCACAAGTTATCGAATCTGCACAACAAGTTGAAATTGTCGGGGAGGAATCTTCTGATAAGGCAAAACTCGAGAAGCAACGCCCAGTTCATGAAGAAGAGGAACTCGGAGAAAGACCCGTGGCTGAACAGCCAGAGCATCCCGCTTCCTTTGAAGACCTACAACCCAAGCCAGTCGTACCTGTGGAGGAAAAACCAGCTGAACTTTCCGCATCTGTTGAAGAGAAGCCTAAAAAGAAGGAGAAGAAACACGCTGAAAAAGAAAAGGCCTTTACTGAAAAACTCCACGAGGTGACGGTCGACGCTACTTTCGAGCGCCGTCCTTCTTCGGCTGGAATTGAGATCGACATCATTGTTGAAACAATTGAACAGGTGACACTATCAGCAAAATCCGTGCAAAAGAAGAGAACCGAAATGGTTAAGGAAGGTCCACCTGAGGTTTCAATGCCTGCAGAAGAGGAAACCAAGAAAAAGAAGAAGGAAAAGAAACCGGTAGAGGAAGAAAAGAAGGTTGAGAGCGTGGAAGCCCCAGAGAAACCATACGAGAAGTCTGTGGAGGAGAAACCATCTGAAGTTGCAGCCACTGCTGAAGAGAAGCCTAAAAAGAAGGAGAAGAAACACACTGAAAAAGAAAAGGCCTTGACTGAGGAACTCCACGAGGTGACGGTAGACGCTACTTTCGAGCGCCGTCCTTCTTCGGCTGGAATCGAGATCGACATCATCGTTGAAACAATTGAACAGGTAACACTATCAACAAAATCCGTGCAAAAGAAGAGAACCGAAATGGTTAAGGAAGGTCCATCTGAGGTTTCAATGCCTGCAGAAGAGGAAACCAAGAAAAAGAAGAAGGAAAAGAAACCGGTAGAGGAAGAAACGAAGGTTGAGACCGCACCAGAGAAACCCCAGGAGAAGCCTGTGGAGGAGAAACCAGCTGAACTTCCCGCAACGGATGAAGAAAAGCCTAAAAAGAAAGAGAAGAAACACGCTGACAAAGAAAATGCCTTGGCTGAGGAACTCCACGAGGTGACGGTCGACGCTACTTTCGAGCGCCGTCCTTCTTCGGCTGGAATCGAGATCGACATCATTGTTGAAACGATTGGACAGGTGACACTATCAACAAAATCCGTGCAAAAGAAGAGAACCGAATTGGTTAAGGAAAGTCCACCTGAGGTTTCAATGCCTGCAGAAGAGGAAACCAAGAAAAAGAAGAAGGAAAAGAAACCGACCGCCCAAGAAACGAAGGTTGAGATTGTGGAAGAAAAGGTCCCAGAGAAACCAGAGGAGAAGGCAGAGGTGGTTGAGGAAAAACCAGCTGAACTTCCCGCAACTGTTGAAGAGAAGCCTAAAAAGAAGAAGGAAAAGAAACCGGTAGAGGAAGAAAAGAAGGTTGACACCGTGGAAGCACCAGAGAAACCCCAGGAGAAGCCTGTGGAGGAGAAACCAGCTGAACTTCCTGCAACTGTTGAAGAGAAGCGTAAGAAGAAGGAGAAGAAACACGCTGAAAAAGAAAAGGCCTTGACTGAGGAACTCCACGAGGTGACGGTCGACGCTACTTTCGAGCGCCGTCCTTCTTCGGCTGGAATCGAGATCGACATCATTGTTGAAACAATTGAACAGGTGACACTATCAACAAAATCCGTGCAAAAGAAGAGAACCGAATTGGTTAAGGAAAGTCCACCTGAGGTTTCAATGCCTGCAGAAGAGGAAACCAAGAAAAAGAAGAAGGAAAAGAAACCGACCGCCCAAGAAACGAAGGTTGAGATTGTGGAAGAAAAGGTCCCAGAGAAACCAGAGGAGAAGGCAGAGGCGGTTGAGGAAAAACCAGCTGAACTTCCCGCAACTGTTGAAGAGAAGCCTAAAAAGAAGAAGGAAAAGAAACCGGTAGAGGAAGAAAAGAAGGTTGAGACCGTGGAAGCACCAGAGAAACCCCAGGAGAAGCCTGTGGAGGAGAAACCAGCTGAACTTCCCGCAACGGTTGAAGAAAAGCCTAAAAAGAAAGAGAAGAAACACGCTGACAAAGAAAAGGCCTTGGCTGAGGAACTCCACGAGGTGACGGTCGACGCTACTTTCGAGCGCCGTCCTTCTTCGGCTGGAATCGAGATCGACATCATTGTTGAAACGATTGAACAGGTGACACTATCAACAAAATCCGTGCAAAAGAAGAGAACCGAATTGGTTAAGGAAAGTCCACCTGAGGTTTCAATGCCTGCAGAAGAGGAAACCAAGAAAAAGAAGAAGGAAAAGAAACCGACCGCCCAAGAAACGAAGGTTGAGATTGTGGAAGAAAAGGTCCCAGAGAAACCAGAGGAGAAGGCAGAGGCGGTTGAGGAAAAACCAGCTGTTCTTCCCGCAACTGTTGAAGAGAAGCCTAAAAAGAAGAAGGAAAAGAAACCGGTAGAGGAAGAAAGGAAGGTTGAGACCGTGGAAGCACCAGAGAAACCCCAGGAGAAGCCTGTGGAGGAGAAACCAGCTGAACTTCCTGCAACTGTTGAAGAGAAGCGTAAGAAGAAGGAGAAGAAACACGCTGAAAAAGAAAAGGCCGTGACTGAGGAACTCCGCGAGGTGACGGTTGACGCTACTTTCGATCGCCGTCCTTCTTCGGCTGGAATCGAGATCGACATCATTGTTGAAACAATTGAACAGGTGACACTATCAACAAAATCCGTGCAAAAGAAGAGAACCGAATTGGTTAAGGAAAGTCTACCTGAGGTTTCAATGCCTGCAGAAGAGGAAACCAAGAAAAAGAAGAAGGAAAAGAAACCGACCGCCCAAGAAACGAAGGTTGAGATTGTGGAAGAAAAGGTCCCAGAGAAACCAGAGGAGAAGGCAGAGGCGGTTGAGGAAAAACCAGCTGAACTTCCCGCAACTGTTGAAGAGAAGCCTAAAAAGAAGAAGGAAAAGAAACCGGTAGAGGAAGAAAAGAAGGTTGAGACCGTGGAAGCACCAGAGAAACCCCAGGAGAAGCCTGTGGAGGAGAAACCAGCTGAACTTCCTGCAACTGTTGAAGAGAAGCGTAAGAAGAAGGAGAAGAAAATCGCTGAAAAAGAAAAGGCCGTGACTGAGGAACTCCACGAGGTGACGGTTGACGCTACTTTCGATCGCCGTCCTTCTTCGGCTGGAATCGAGATCGACATCATTGTTGAAACAATTGAACAGGTGACACTATCAACAAAATCCGTGCAAAAGAAGAGAACCGAATTGGTTAAGGAAAGTCCACCTGAGGTTTCAATGCCTGCAGAAGAGGAAACCAAGAAAAAGAAGAAGGAAAAGAAACCGACCGCCCAAGAAACGAAGGTTGAGATTGTGGAAGAAAAGGTCCCAGAGAAACCAGAGGAGAAGGCAGAGGCGGTTGAGGAAAAACCAGCTGAACTTCCCGCAACTGTTGAAGAGAAAGCCTAAAAAGAAGAAGGAAAAGAAACCGGTAGAGGAAGAAAAGAAGGTTGAGACCGTGGAAGCACCAGAGAAACCCCAGGAGAAGCCTGTGGAGGAGAAACCAGCTGAACTTCCCGCAACGGTTGAAGAAAAGCCTAAAAAGAAAGAGAAGAAACACGCTGACAAAGAAAAGGCCTTGGCTGAGGAACTCCACGAGGTGACGGTCGACGCTACTTTCGAGCGCCGTCCTTCTTCGGCTGGAATCGAGATCGACATCATTGTTGAAACGATTGAACAGGTGACACTATCAACAAAATCCGTGCAAAAGAAGAGAACCGAATTGGTTAAGGAAAGTCCACCTGAGGTTTCAATGCCTGCAGAAGAGGAAACCAAGAAAAAGAAGAAGGAAAAGAAACCGACCGCCCAAGAAACGAAGGTTGAGATTGTGGAAGAAAAGGTCCCAGAGAAACCAGAGGAGAAGGCAGAGGTGGTTGAGGAAAAACCAGCTGAACTTCCCGCAACTGTTGAAGAGAAGCCTAAAAAGAAGAAGGAAAAGAAACCGCTAGAGGAAGAAAAGAAGGTTGACACCGTGGAAGCACAAGAGAAACCCCAGGAGAAGCCTGTGGAGGAGAAACCAGCTGAACTTCCTGCAACTGTTGAAGAGAAGCGTAAGAAGAAGGAGAAGAAACACGCTGAAAAAGAAAAGGCCTTGACTGAGGAACTCCACGAGGTGACGGTCGACGCTACTTTCGAGCGCCGTCCTTCTTCGGCTGGAATCGAGATCGACATCATTGTTGAAACAATTGAACAGGTGACACTATCAACAAAATCCGTGCAAAAGAAGAGAACCGAATTGGTTAAGGAAAGTCCACCTGAGGTTTCAATGCCTGCAGAAGAGGAAACCAAGAAAAAGAAGAAGGAAAAGAAACCGACCGCCGAAGAAACGAAGGTTGAGATTGTGGAAGAAAAGGTCCCAGAGAAACCAGAGGAGAAGGCAGAGGCGGTTGAGGAAAAACCAGCTGAACTTCCCGCAACTGTTGAAGAGAAGCCTAAAAAGAAGAAGGAAAAGAAACCGGTAGAGGAAGAAAAGAAGGTTGACACCGTGGAAGCACCAGAGAAACCCCAGGAGAAGCCTGTGGAGGAGAAACCAGCTGAACTTCCCGCAACTGGTTGAAGAGAAGCGTAAGAAGAAGGAGAAGAAACACGCTGAAAAAGAAAAGGCCTTGACTGAGGAACTCCACGAGGTGACGGTCGACGCTACTTTCGAGCGCCGTCCTTCTTCGGCTGGAATCGAGATCGACATCATTGTTGAAACAATTGAACAGGTGACACTATCAACAAAATCCGTGCAAAAGAAGAGAACCGAATTGGTTAAGGAAAGTCCACCTGAGGTTTCAATGCCTGCAGAAGAGGAAACCAAGAAAAAGAAGAAGAAAAGAAACCGACCGCCGAAGAAACGAAGGTTGAGATTGTGGAAGAAAAGGTCCCAGAGAAACCAGATGAGAAGGCAGAGGCGGTTGAGGAAAAACCAGCTGAACTTCCCGCAACTGTTGAAGAAAAGCCTAAAAAGAAGAAGGAAAAGAAACCGGTAGAGGAAGAAAAGAAGGTTGAGACCGTGGAAGCACCAGAGAAACCCCAGGAGAAGCCTGTGGAGGAGAAACCAGCTGAACTTCCCGCAACGGTTGAAGAAAAGCCTAAAAAGAAAGAGAAGAAACACGCTGACAAAGAAAAGGCCTTGGCTGAGGAACTCCACGAGGTGACGGTCGACGCTACTTTCGAGCGCCGTCCTTCTTCGGCTGGAATCGAGATCGACATCATTGTTGAAACGAT
Organism: Pelodera strongyloides; assembly: GCA_036852015.1. NCBI lineage: Eukaryota > Metazoa > Nematoda > Chromadorea > Rhabditida > Rhabditidae > Pelodera > Pelodera strongyloides. The sequence continues at coordinate 7,960 of JAANDG010000281.1, forward strand.
TGAACAGGTGACACTATCAACAAAATCCGTGCAAAAGAAGAGAACCGAATTGGTTAAGGAAAGTCCACCTGAGGTTTCAATGCCTGCAGAAGAGGAAACCAAGAAAAAGAAGAAGGAAAAGAAACCGACCGCCGAAGAAACGAAGGTTGAGATTGTGGAAGAAAAGGTCCCAGAGAAACCAGAGGAGAAGGCAGAGGCGGTTGAGGAAAAACCAGCTGAACTTCCCGCAACTGTTGAAGAGAAGCCTAAAAAGAAGAAGGAAAAGAAACCGGTAGAGGAAGAAAAGAAGGTTGAGACCGTGGAAGCACCAGAGAAACCCCAGGAGAAGCCTGTGGAGGAGAAACCAGCTGAACTTCCTGCAACTGTTGAAGAGAAGCGTAAGAAGAAGGAGAAGAAACACGCTGAAAAAGAAAAGGCCGTGACTGAGGAACTCCACGAGGTGACGGTTGACGCTACTTTCGATCGCCGTCCTTCTTCGGCTGGAATCGAGATCGACATCATTGTTGAAACAATTGAACAGGTGACACTATCAACAAAATCCGTGCAAAAGAAGAGAACCGAATTGGTTAAGGAAAGTCCACCTGAGGTTTCAATGCCTGCAGAAGAGGAAACCAAGAAAAGAAGAAGGAAAAGAAAACCGACCGCCCAAGAAACGAAGGTTGAGATTGTGGAAGAAAAGGTCCCAGAGAAACCAGAGGAGAAGGCAGAGGCGGTTGAGGAAAAACCAGCTGAACTTCCCGCAACTGTTGAAGAGAAGCCTAAAAAGAAAGAAAAGAAACCGGTAGAGGAAGAAAAGAAGGTTGAGACCGTGGAAGCACCAGAGAAACCCCAGGAGAAGCCTGTGGAGGAGAAACCAGCTGAACTTCCTGCAACTGTTGAAGAGAAGCGTAAGAAGAAGGAGAAGAAAATCGCTGAAAAAGAAAAGGCCGTGACTGAGGAACTCCACGAGGTGACGGTTGACGCTACTTTCGATCGCCGTCCTTCTTCGGCTGGAATCGAGATCGACATCATTGTTGAAACAATTGAACAGGTGACACTATCAACAAAATCCGTGCAAAAGAAGAGAACCGAATTGGTTAAGGAAAGGTCCACCTGAGGTTTCAATGACCTGCAGAAGAGGAAACCAAGAAAAAGAAAGGAAAAGAAACCGACCGCCCAAGAAACGAAGGTTGAGATTGTGGAAGAAAAGGTCCCAGAGAAACCAGAGGAGAAGGCAGATGCGGTTGAGGAACAACCAGCTGAACTTCCCGCAACCGTTGAAGAGAAACCGAAAAAGAAGAAGGAAAAGAAACCGTTAGAGGAAGAAAAGAAGGTTGAGACCGTGGAAGCACCAGAGAAACCACAGGAGAAGCCTGTTGTGGATAAACCTGCTGAACTTCCCGCAACTGTTGAAGAGAAACCGAAAAAGAAGAAGGAAAAGAAACCGGTAGAGGAAGAAAAGAAGGTTGAGACCGTTGGAGCACCAGAGAAACTACAGGAGAAGCCTGTGGAGGAAAAACCAGCTGAACTTCCCGCAACTGTTGTAGAGAAATCGAAAAAGAAGAAAGAAAAGAAACAGGTGGAGGAAGAAAAGAAGGTTGAGATCGTGGAAGTTCCAGAGAAACCACACGAGAAGCCTGTGGAGGAGAAACCAGCTGAACTTCCCGCAACGGTTGAAGAGAAGCCTAAAAAGAAGGAGAAGAAACACGCTGACAAAGAAAAGGCCTTGACTGAGGAACTCCACGAGGTGACGGTCGACGCTACTTTCGAGCGCCGTCCTTCTTCGGCTGGAATCGAGATCGACATCATTGTTGAGGAACTAAACAAAATCCGCTGAACTTCCACGCAACCTGTTGAAGAGAAACCGAAAAAGAAGAAGGAAAAGAAACCAGTAGAGAAAGAAAAGAAGGTTGAGATCGTGGAAGTCCCAGAGAAACCACACGAGAAGCCTGCGGTGGAGAAACCTGCTGAACTTCCCGCAACTGTTGAAGAGAAACCGAAAAAGAAGAAGGAAAAGAAACCGATAGAGGAAGAAAAGAAGGTTGAGACTGTGGGAGCACGAGAGAAACCACAGGAGAAGCCTGTGGAGGAAAAACCAGCTGAACTTCCCGCAACTGTTGGAGAGAAATCGAAAAAGAAGAAAGAAAAGAAACTGGAGGAAGAAAAGAAGGTTGAGATTGTGGAAGTTCCAGAGAAACCACACGAGAAGCCTGTGGAGGAGAAACCAGCTGAACTTCCCGCAACGGTTGAAGAAAAGCCTAAAAAGAAAGAGAAGAAACACGCTGACAAAGAAAAGGCCTTGGCTGAGGAACTCCACGAGGTGACGGTCGACGCTACTTTCGAGCGCCGTCCTTCTTCGGCTGGAATCGAGATCGACATCATTGTTGAAACGATTGAACAGGTGACACTATCAACAAAATCCGTGCAAAAGAAGAGAACCGAAATGGTTAAGGAAGGTCCACCTGAGGTGTCAATGCCTGCAGAAGAGGAAACCAGAAAAAGAAGAAGAAAAGAAACCGACCGCCCAAGAAACGAAGGTTGAGATTGTGGAAGAAAAGGTCCCAGAGAAACCAGAGGAGAAGGCAGAGGCGGTTGAGGAAAAACCAGCTGAACTTCCCGCAACTGTTGAAGAGAAGCCTAAAAAGAAGAAGGAAAAGAAACCGGTAGAGGAAGAAAAGAAGGTTGAGACCGTGGAAGCACCAGAGAAACCCCAGGAGAAGCCTGTGGAGGAGAAACCAGCTGAACTTCCCGCAACTGTTGAAGAGAAGCCTAAAAAGAAAGAGAAGAAATCGCTGAAAAGAAAAGGCCTTGACTGAGGAACTCCACGAGGTGACGGTCGACGCTACTTTCGATCGCCGGCAGAGACTTGAGGAAAAACGGATCGACAATGAAGAGAACCAAAAAGAAGAAGGAAAAAAACCGGCCGAAGAAAGAGGTTGAATTGTGGAAGAAAAGGTCCCAGAGAAACCAGAGAAGGCAGAGGCGGTTGAGGAAAGCTGAACTTCCCGCAACTGTGAAGAAAAGAAAAGAAGAAGAAAAGAAACCGAAGAGAAGAAAAAGTTGAGACCGTGGGAGCACCAGAGAAACCCAGGAGAAGCCTGTGGAGGAAAAACCAGCTGAACTTCCCGCAACCACAAGAGAAATAAGGCTGAACTTCCTGCAACTTGAAGAGAAGCGTAAAAAGGAGAAGAAACACGCTGAAAAAGAAAAGGCCTTGACTGAGGAACTCCACGAGGTGACGGTTGACGCTACTTTCGATCGCCGTCCTTCTTCGGCTGGAATCGAGATCGACATCATTGTTGAAACGATTGAACAGGTGACACTATCAACAAAATCCGTGCAAAAGAAGAGAACCGAAATGGTTAAGGAAGGTCCACCTGAGGTGTCAATGCCTGCAGAAGAGGAAACCAAGAAAAAGGAGAAAGAAAAGAAACCGACCGCCGAAGAAAAGAAGGTTGAGATCGTGGAAGAAAAGGTCCCAGAGAAACCAGAGGAGATGGCAGAGGTGGTTGAGGAAAAACCAGCTGAACTTCGCGCAACTGTTGAAGAGAAGCCGAAAACGAAGGATAAGAAAACGGTAGAGGTAGAAAGGAAGGTTGAGGGCGTGGATGAAAAAATCAATGATAAACCACAAGATAAGGCAAAGCGTGAAAAACCTGGTGAGCTTCCACAAATGAGGAGAAAGCCATCGAGAGCTGAGGAATCTGTGATGTTATCTCCGGAGTTCATGCATAGCGAAGGAATGGAATCATCTCATCATTCTATATGCCTTAGGAATTTGGCACAACTGTCATTGACTCTTCAAGAACCTTCTCACGCCGAATGTGAATGTTCGGCGCATTTTACAAAACAGCGTACGCAAAGAATTGGTGTTGGCTTCGTGTTTGGACGCAAAGGGAAGCCTGAACCGAAGAGCTCCGAGCCCGAAACTAAAGAGGTACTTTATTGAGAAAATAAAAACTATATTTGATCTTCTTATTCGTATTTTCGAGGTAACAACATATTTTCACCTCAAGGGGTTCAGAAAGTGTTTGCGATACAAATATTTTATTTAGGAAATATCTGGCGTACATGAAGATCAATCAGCAGAATTGAGCAGACCATCAGAACTATTTGAGGGTTGTTTTGTTCAACCAGTGTCCAATGAGGATAGTGCTATTATTTCCCTTGGGGCGGTTCTGACCGTTACTTCACCAACGGGAGAAGCACCAACTAAAGCCGTTACGAAGAAGAAGAAAGGAAAGAAAGAGAAAAAGGAAAAGCGAACCGAAGGAAATCTTGAGGTCACTGTTTCGCGACACCGATCAAACTCTGGTAGGTGACTCATAAATTTTAGTTTTCGGCCCAAAAAATGTCAGTATTACCTGAAATATGCAGTATATTGAATTCATCAAAGTTTCTGATTCTGAAGGATTGTTTAGACGGTATTATGTTTGTAACCTTTGGGCTACATGGTCCCTTTTCCACGCTGAATTCAATGGCTAATTTGAAATAATTCTGATAAGGCTGAAAACTCTATATTTTTTATTTGTTTGTTCGTGTACTTGGTGCAGCCTCCTTGACTCTTCATCTCGATCGTCGGAGTTTGGCTTATGACATCCAGGTTTATGTGGAGGTCAGCGAGATGTGCATTCAACCAGGAAACCCGTATTATTTGCCATCATAATTGAACCAAAAATTGAATATTTGGTGGGTACAAAAAAAAACTACGGATTGGGGATTATTTTTAATGGGCCAACACCTTGCGAACTTTGTACACCTTTTAGTATTTTATTGCAGGAACATATGATCTTCTCGTTGAGCTTGATATTGAAGCGGGAGAAGAAGCAGCGAAGACAGACGCGATCGTTGATATGAACTTTTACGACTTTGAGGAAACAGAGATTAGGTGAACGATTAGCGCAACAAGTACTTCAGAAACATAACAATAAGAACAAAACTAAGTAAGAACAGTACAATTTTTGTTTCTCATTTGTATCACTCCTTTGCACAGCGTACATTTTTCTCAATTTTTTTATATTTAAGCATTTGATATAACATTTCTAAATATTGAGGTGCTTACTATAGTATATAGGCATTATTGCAGTTTGTACGAAGTTGAAGAAGTGGAAAATGTTCTGGAAGTGGATGTTATTCTCCAATCGCTGCAAGATGAGGACGAAATCGAGGCATTCGCACCAGACTGCATTAAACAAGTGTGTTTTGTGGTGTGTGAGTCGGAACAAGTCTTTACTCTTTACCAATATGCAGTTTTGTGGTGTGTGAGTCGGAATGAGTCTTACCATTATGAATGTTTTACGTCGCCTTATATTGGTAGATGTTTTTTTTACCACATGTTATTCTGCCGCCCACATCATGGGCGTCCATCATGTGGGCGGCATCGAAGTAAAAAAAAATATATCACTATTGCCAAATAATCGACGGATGCAAAAATCCGTCGATTATTTGGCAATGCTGATATGTATATATAATTTTACAAAGGTCGTTTTACTTTAGACTCTCGCCAAAGATGTCCAAGTTCCATCAGCCCTAGCGACAATTGCAAAGCTGATAGACCTGGGTCGATTGCCTTCAAAGGAGGCTATCGAATTTTTGCAAGCAGAAAAGGGCAGCCAATTTGCGAAGACGAAAAAAATGATTTTTATCGAAGAAGAACCTGTCCCAGAAGAAGAACTTCCGAAAAGTTCGTGTTTTATATTTATTGTCAGAGTTTTTCAAGTGTCAATTAAGCATATCTAAAAAATATAATAATAATAATAATAATCCACATTTCAGAGGTCCAGCAAGAAATTTTGCACCATCCTGAGTCTCACACAATCAAGGATATCGAAGAAAAGATGATATTGAGATGTGTTTCAAAATACCCTATCGAAAATGCCGAATGGACAAGGAACAATATGCTTATCAACGAATCGGACGTCGCGAAGATTTCTGTAACGGAAAATGTGACAGTTCTCGAGATCTTGAGCTTTGTTCCCAGTATTGTCGGTTCGTACAAGGTCATGATCGACGAGGTGCCTTCGAATGAAGCTCAAATTTCTGCCCAAGTTAAGCCGAAGATCACAAATGAGGTCCATGGGAAAACAGTAGTTTGTCAAGCTAATAGACCTTTCGATTTTCAAGTCGACTTTTGTGCGTACCCGGCGCCAACCGTGAAAGTGGAATTTAGCGGAACCGAACGACTTGATCACGACGAAACCGTATACGATGATTACGTATCGCTTCGCTTACGGAATCTTCGTAAGTGCCACACTGGAGATGTTACCGTTGTTATCAAAAATGAGTTCGGAGAAGAAAAAGTAACATTTGCGCTGAATGTTATCGACACGCCTCTTGCGCCTCAAAATCTTGTTGCCCATGACGTGACATTTGAATCAGTACGACTCACGTGGGAAGCACCGGTAGGAGAAGGAGAGCCCATCACTCATTATATAATACAAAGAAAAGCCGGGGACATAAGCAGATGGCGTCATCTTTTGAGGGTGGGAGCAGACACCTTTGAGGCTATTTTGAATGAACTTGTTCCAGAAGAGATATATTCATTCAGAATTGTTGCGGAAAATAGTATTGGCGAGGGCGCACCGAGTAATCAAATAGATATCGTGACTGCCGAAGACACACGAGAAGTCGAACTTGACATTGAGCTACAGGTTCCAAAATCTCCCGTCGAGGAGGAAATTCCTGAAGCTGAAGAAGAGGTTGTGCTGACAGAAGAAGAAGAGGAAGTTGGGAAGTTGATGGAAGGTGCAGCTAAGGCGGAGGAGAAGGCAAATATTGAGGAAGAAGTCAAGCCAGAAGAGAGGCCGAAGAAGAAAAAGAAGGAACCTACAGAAGAAAAGATCGAGAAGCCGGCACAGCGAGACGAGGAGAAGGTTGAGAGAAAAGCAGAGGTAGAGCCTGAGGAAAAGCCGACGGAGATTAAAACTGTTGAACAAAAGAGCGAGAAGCCAGTGGAGAAACCTGAGGAAAAGGTTGAGATTAAGGAACAAACCAAGCCTGAAGAAAAACCGAAGAAAAAGAAGAAGCCAGCTGGGGATAAGGCCGAGAAATCTGTAGAGAAGGTTGAGGAGAAAGTTGAGATTCAGGAAGAAATCAAGCCTGAAGAGAAACCGGAGAAGAAACCTGCGGAAGAAAGGGAAGATAAGCTTGTAGAGAAGGTTGAGGAAAAGGTTGAGGTCAAGGAAGAAGTCAAGCCTGAAGAGAAGCCGAAGAAGAAACCTGTTGCAGAAAAGACAGAGAAGTCCGTGGAGAAGGTTGAGGAAAAGCCTGAGGTCAAGGAAGATGTCAAGCCTGAAGATAAACCGAAGAAGAAGAAGCCGGCTGATGAAAAAGCAGAGGCAGAGAAGGTTGAGGAGAAGGTTGATATTAAGAAGGAAGTCACGCCTGAAGAGAAACCGCAGAAAAAGAAGCCTGTTGAAGAAAAGACAGAGAAGCCCGCGGAGAAGGCTGAGGAGAAGGTAGATGAGAAGGTTGTGATTAAGGAGGAAGTCAAGCCTGAAGAGAAACCGAAGAAGAAGCGTGCTGAAGAAAAGTTAGGGAAACCCGCAGATAAGGTTGAGGAGAAGGTGGAGAATAAGGAAGAAGTCAAGCCTGAAGAGAAACCGAAGAAGAAGACGCCTGCTGAAGAAATGGCAGAGAAGCCCGTGGCAAAGGTTGAGGAGAAGGTAGAGGAGAAGGTTGAGATTAAGGAGGAAGTCAAGCCTGAAATGAAACCGAAGAAGAAAAAACCGGCTGAAGAAAAGGCAGAGAAGCCCGATGATAAGGTTGAGGAGAAAGTTGAGACTAAGGGCGAAATCAAGCCTGAAGAGAAGCCGAAGAAGAAGAAGAAGCCTGCTGAAGAAAAGGCAGAGAAGCTCATGGACAAGGTTGAGGAGAAGGTTGACATTAAGGAGAAAGTCAAGCCTGAAGAGAAACCGAAGAAGAAGAAGACGGCTGAAGAGAACGCAGAGCAGCCCGCGGAGAAGGCTGAGATTAAGGAGGAAGTCAAGCCTGAAGAGAAACCAAAGAAGAAACCTGCTGAAGAAAAGGCAGACAAGCCCTCGGAGAAGGTTGAGGAGAAGGTTGAGACCAAGGAAGAAATCAAGCCTGAAGAAAAACCGAAGAAGAAGAAGCCGGCAGAAGAAAAGGTCGAGAAACCTGAACGGAAGATTGAGGAGAAGGCTGAGATTAAGGAGGAAGTCCAGCCTGGAGAGAAACCGAAGAAGAAGCCTGCTGAAGAAAAGGCAGAGAAGCACGCGGAGAAGGTTGAGGAGAAGGTTGAGATTAAGGAAGAAGCCAAGCCTGAAGAGAAACTGAAGAAGAAGAAGCCTGCTGAAGAAAAGTTAGAGAAGCCAGCAGACAAGGTTGAGGAGAAGGTTAAGAATAAGGAAGAAGTCAAGCCTGAAGAGAAACCGAAGAAGAAGCCTGCTGAAGAAAAGGCAGAGAAGCCCGCGGAGAAAGTTGAGGAGAAATTTGAGATTAAGGAAAAAGCCAAGCCTGAAGAGAAACCGAAGAAGAAGAAGTCTGCTGAAGAAATGGCAGAGAAGCCCGTGGCAAAGGTTGAGGAGAAGGTAGAGGAGAAGGTTGAGATCAAGGAAAAAATTAAGCCTGAAGAGAAACCGAAGAAGAAGAAGCCTGCTGCAGAAAAGGCAGAGAAGCCCGCGGAGAAGGTTGAGGAGAAGGTTGAGATTAAGGAAAAAGCCAAGCCTGAAGAGAAACCGAAGAAGAAAAAGCCGGCAGAGAAAAGGTCGAGAAACCTGTACTGGTTGAGGAGAATCAGATTAAAGAAGTCAAGTCTGAAGAGAAACCGAAGAAGAAGAAGCCTGCTGAAGAAAAGGCAGAGAAGCCCGCGGAGAAGGTTGAGGAGAAGGTTGAGACCAAGGAAGAAATCAAGCCTGAAGAGAAACCGAAGAAGAAGCCGGCAGAAGAAAAGGTCGAGAAACCTGTACGGAAGGTTGAGGAGAAGGTCGAGATTAAGGAAGAAGTCAAGCCTGAAGAGAAACCAAAGAAGAAGAAGCCTGCTGAAGCAAAGGCAGAGAATCTCACCGAAAAGGTTGAGGAGAAGGTCGAGATTAAGGAAGAAGTCAAGCCTGAAGGGAAACCGAAGAAGAAGAAGCCTGCTGAAGAAAAGGCAGAGAAGCCCGCGGAGAAGGTTGAGGAGAAGGTTGAGACCAAGGAAGAAATCAAGCCTGAAGAGAAACCGAAGAAGAAGAAGCCGGCAGAAGAAAGGGTCGAGAAACCTGTAGTGAAGGTTGAGGAGAAGGTCGAGATTAAGGAGGAAGTCCAGCCTGGAGAGAAACCGAAGAAGAAGCCTGCTGAAGAAAAGGCAGAGAAGCCCGCGGAGAAGGTTGAGGAGAAGGTTGAGATTAAGGAGGAAGTCAAGCCTGAAAAGAAACCGAAGAAGAAAAAGCCGGCTGAAGAAAAGACAGAGAAGCCCGCGGAGAAGGTTGAGGATAAGGTTGAGATTAACGAGGAAGTCAAGCCTGAAGATAAACCGAAGGAGAAGTTAGCTGCGGAAAAGACAGAGACGCCTGAAGAGGAGGTTGAGAAGAAGATTGAGATTAAGGAAGAAGTCAAGCCTGACGAGATAACAGTCGATTTTGAGACAATCGACCAAGAAACAGAAAGTGCGGACGTATATGCTGGCGTTGACGAAGGTTTGTGATTGCCCTAGTCTTTTGTAATTTGTGATTATAGATACAACCTTAACATGGGTGCGTTTGTCAGTAATGATTTTATTACGATAACTGTCGATTTTCAGAACTCTGCATCATTCGCCACCCCACAGATGTGGCAGTCACCGAGCTTGGTTCTGCCGCATGTGTTGAGTGCGCTTTTAATAGACCACCTGAAGTTGTTCGCTGGTTCCGAAATGACCGAGAAGTGTGGACAACAAGAAATCGATATAATTTGCAAATCGTCGGAAACGTGGCTACATTGGATCTGCTTCAAGTTGAAGCCGTAGACCACGGAACGTATTATTGTGTCGCAGACGGAGTTCTCACAAGTGATCAATGTCAAGTTTCCGTAAATGCTGCTCCGACGATAACGATCACAAGCCTATCAGAAGAAGTGGGTCTTATTTGCTTTTTGGGACGCTAGGTGTTATGGCGCACTTTATTATCAGTGTGGTTTTTACGCTTTATTATAATTTCAGATGTACGTCAAAGCTGGACGAAGCGTCGACATCCGCTTTGAATTCAATGGTTTCCCGAAGCCGGAATTGGAAATGACGCACAATGATATGCCACTAAAACTTCGAGCGAGTGTTGACCAATACGATGATACAGTGTCTGTTCGTATTAAGAATGTCACCTGCAAAGACAGCGGAGAAATCGTCATATGTGCCAGGAACGAACATGGTCAGAAGATTCGCAAACTGAAGGTGGGAATTTAATGTAGAAACCAAGTCTTTTGACATTATTATGTGTTGTCATATCTTGAACAATATGTGTTGAACAAAAATGTTTAGCTGGTTGTCGTCGATGTTCCAAGCGCTCCACAGAGACTCAGATGCGAGAAGGTAACACACAACTCAGCAACAATCGTATGGTCACCACCTGCAGAAACTAACGGCTCTCCTATTAACAGTTATATTGTCGAGAGGAAGAATGTGGAATACTCGAGATGGCGGCAGGTCTGAGCATATTTTTCTCAAGTCAACATTATTATGATAATCCATTACACGTACAAAGAAAATCAAAGAAAGCAATGTTTTTTTAGAATCCATTTACTTTATTGTAAATTTACTTTAACCGATATGGATTGGCACTGTATAAATTTTAGGCAGGAACTGTTGATGGAAGAACGACGACTTTGACCGCGACCGGACTGTTTCCCAATGAGTTCTACGGCTTCCGGGTTCTTGCTGTGAATGAAAGTGGAGAGAGCGCCCCGAGTAAAACTCTTGATGTGGACACATTGGAGGAACCTGAATTCTCTGATGAAGATGTTGTTAGTTGATTCAATTTTCTAGGATAAAAAAGCAGGGAAATTTATACCATATTCTAACTATTAAGAAATCCTTCCTCTACTTTCAGTGAGTTCAGTTAGTGGCAAGATGTGAGCAATCATGATCATGGTCCCATATTATTTTTGGGTCTTTCTTATACATCTATTACTCGATCACATTCGATTTCTTTCTAAATATACATCTCGGTCTCTAAATCACACAAAAGCGTATGATTTTTCACTAAACCCCAATTTGTTGGAGGGACTCGGAGAAGGAGATGTTCAAGATATTCAAGAAACGGAACCCATGGAAGAAGAATTCGCCGAAGGTTCATTCAAGGCACAAACGATAGCGGATGATCAACTTGAAGGTATGGGCTTGAATTGGTTTTTGCTGTATTTTGCTACTGCATCACAAGCTCGAGCACAAGCTCGAGTTAACGCGTTTACGGTACATTTTGCTTCGTTTTCGTATTCCATGTATTTCCACATAATCAGTGCTGGAGCCCCGTGTTGACAGGTGTAGGGTCGCTTGAGTGGAAGCGTGGATAAAGGATAAAGCAAAGGCCACTGAGGGGTTGCGCTCCACTGGGGCGGAGTCTGTTTGCATGACTCCCTTCTATCTCTCTCTCCAGCACCATGTTTAATCCCTGCGTCTCGCCATCTCTCCCTATTTCGCGACCCACATCTTATTTATCCAAGCAGAATATGAGTTCGTGTCCCTCGATTTTCTGCGTTTCCCCCCTCTTATCGTTCTTTATCCATTGGCAAGACCGTAGCATGCAAGGTTTTGATGATCGTACATCAGTTTCATAGGTCTTTTACAAAATTCATGTTTTACGCACATTTGGCTCATTAGGAGCCCATATTGAATTTCATTTTACGCGATTTTTTGACTAGATGCCTATCTACTGAGTGAACAAAATATATTAACAATAAGTAGTGCAAAAACGCAACAGACACATGTTCTGTTAGGTGTAGATTTCAGACATCAAATGAATATGTAAGCCCTTCAGATTTTCCTTTCATTTCTTTGAAACGTTAGTCATGATGGTACAGTAAAAAGTGTTTGTTTTCTACCGGATTTTTAAGCACTTATTTCCTACTAAATGTTCATTTGTATATCTTTCGAAAATATACAAAATCACTCTAAGCGGGGCACAAAGCCATATGTCATCCCAATTCGCTTGTTTTTAAGTCGATTGACCATAATGTTGAAGCCTCAACATGAAGCTGGTACTTGAAATGGATAGGGTCCAAACTTTTTACTATTATTTTCTTCATATTTTGGACAAGGAGAAGCGATATAAATTAATATAAAACATATTTCTGATAGTTCGGTTTTACTAAAGCAAATTTTTCATGATTCACTTCTTTAACTGCAATCGGCACAAACATGTTCCGTGAAGATTTAGTTTCATCAGTTATCAGTACCTTTTTGTAGAAAAATAATTTATCCTAGTATATTGTTGAAAAAAATAAAAAACTAGCCGTGTGGACAAAAAACTAGCCGTGATGACGCACTCCTTTAAAGGATCGCAGTCACTCCAAAATAATCATTTTGCTTCGGGTTTACTTGAATTTAGTAAAGAATAAAGAAAAATACTTTACCAAAACCGAATAATTTGAATTCCAACTCAGCGGGTGAACAAGTAGAAAAGTAGTTCTACTTAACTACCGCGGGATTATATGAAACGTGTAGTGATATGCCTGCAGACCCTTGCAGTATATGTAAAGATATAATATGCAGATATTTGCCGAAATAATTTGCATACTCCCGATCGGGAAGCACTATATGAACACGTCGTGATCCTGCGGTAGTTAAAGCGAAATACAGGCCTGTTTTTGAAACGCATTGAGAACTCCCTGCCTTCCTATGCTTCATATGCAATTGAGCATAAATTGAATAAAAATAGACCCCAGTAGCCCTTTTAGCATACTGCATAAGAATGCTATATGTGAGATGCTTTCAAAACCGGCTGGTATTTCGCTTTAGTAGAACTACTTTCTACTTGTTCACCTCCTGAGTTGAATCAAATTATTCGGTTTTGGTAAAGTATTTGTCTTATTCTTTACTAAATACAAGTAAACTCGAAGAAAAACGACCATTTTGAAGTGACTGCGATCCTTTAAAGGGACGGGCCCATCAAAATAAACCCATATTTTGCATGTTTTTTATAATTTGTATAAAGGGGGTTTATTATAATATATGTACACTAAATTTCGGCTAGACTTTATCCCGCTGAAATTTTCGGTGTCGATAAACGCATAAGTGTACCGTAGAAGACACACAATTGCACCTTTATTTTCTTGTCGCGTGTCCCGGGGGAATATGGCTATATAGACAGATGGTCTCCCGGGTCCCAACCAGAGCGAGGTATCCTCGGGAGACACGTTAAGGAAATAAGGGTGCAATTGTGTGTCTTCTACGGTATACTTATGCGTTTATCGACACCGAAAAATTTCAGCGGGATAAAGTCTAGCCGAAATTTAGTGTACATATATTATAATAAACCCCCTTTATACAAATTATAAAAACATGCAAAATATGGGTTTATTTTGATGGGCCCGTCCCTTTAAAGGAACGCGGTCACCGCTTTGACCCTTATGTATACTTTATATTTTTATTGTCTGCATACTATATAAAGTATACTGTTGGCAAAATGTCTTGTGTGAAATGAGGCATCAGCGAGTAAAATGGTGACGAAAAATGTGTCATTGATCCACTACGCACCACAACCCTAGCCTAATTGACCCAAATGGTCATGCAGATAAGGACTCGGCTAACGTTATTCCACTAATCGAATACCTCGCTGGCAGTATAACATTCGGTTTTGTGGCTAACTGTAGTGGACTGGCCGCAACTTTTTTAATCGATGAATTTCTCGCTGAAATCAGCTTTTTTGTCTGATTTTTTTCCCGCACTATGTTTTACTTATTGTGCAGATAATAAAAACACAAAGTATACATAAGGGCCAAAACGGTGGCCGCGTGTACGTAGGCTATTTAGATATTTTTTATGTAGAAATTTTGCAGAACAACGTAATTGGTAAAAAATCATAGGATAACAAACATCAAAATGTTTTTTTTTTTGGTCGTGTTTTGCTAGTATGTGTATGTTCTGTTTTGAAAGTTATCAAATGCTCCAGGGAGGTAAATTCATTTTTGTTTTGCTGAAATGCGACGTGGATTCTAATGATAAACGTATACACTCACTACTTTTCTTACACAATCTATTTTTTTGTAATTATGATGAACAAATTAATCTTATATGCGATAATTTCTTCGCCTTCAACACCCAGTAAAAATTTACTGCCAAATCCCCCAAATGTGCGATGCCTGTGCTTTTTGCTTGTTGACTTTGCTGTAGCGTTGAGCACACTGCGAGAGAACGACACTTGCGTGTGCCATAGAACACTTATCAACTCAGTACAGTAAACAATTCCTTCAACAAGTGCGTATTTCAAATTCTTTCGGGAGTTGTCGTACCTGACAACAAGAGATACTATCTCACCTCAATACAGCTCAACATGACACCTAACACTACTATGTTTTTGTATAAAAAATGTGTCGCTCCCACTATAAATACAGAGTAGTTAAAAAAAACCCAGATAATTTCTGGGTATACACTCATGTGAAACGGCCACTTGAGAGTCTTTAACGCGGAAATTTGAAGGAATCTGTTCTGTGAGCTATTGGAGGGCTGCCTGTTTTACGTGTTCGGGAAATCTTGAGTACTCTGCTAACATAATACATATGGTCCACGCTCTGCTAGACTCTATAATTCTACATCTTGCCATCGTGCATCCATCATACATACATATATTTGAAATACAACATTTTAATTGGTCAGGTCGTAAGTTTTCTCGAGTTTGTGAGGCGTAATGCTTCGAATATTCTTGAATGTTAGGGCGTAAATATCACTATACCTTTTCAGAGGAATCATTTGGACTAAAATTGCGTCTGCCGGGTGGTATGTTTGAGTTTTGTTTAAAAGAGGATTCAAAGATCAGGTACATGGCTTTACGTTTCTCGTTGTTTTTGCATGATGCATGTTTTCTGCATGTTCTTCTTTGTTATTTGTTGTTTAAGGAGTTGTTCAGTCGGTCACTTGTAGTTTCAATATGTCCGCGTAATAAACATACGTGTATTCTTAAATCAATATGTGATTTACTAACATTTTGTGAATTATGTTTGCTTTAGTCACATCTGCAGCGATTACAGGAAGCAAGTCGAAACCAGGTATCCATATTAATAGATGTCTACACTATGCAATACAAAAAAAAACGTTTGAGCACCTTTCGACATAGTAAATAAAACCACCCAGGATACACCATAATTTCAACAATAATGAAGTGTCGATTTTCATTATAATGAATCATTAGTGAAGGGAGTATACCATTTGCTTATTTGTTTTAGGCGATGTGGAAGGCGCACAAAGGACTGAAAAGTAAGCTATATTTTCTTTTGATTAAAACTAATTATATTTTTTACCAATTAAATGGGTTTAGGCTATCGAGTTATCGTGTTGTTAATTTCTCCTCAATTCTTCACACAAACAGTACCAAACGGTAAATCCGCATTTTTATAAATGCCCAAGAGTATATTCATATTGTGTATTATATAAATACACAAACTTCCTCGGTCATTCCCTCAAAGCCCAGCTGAATTATTTTCCTGGAAAACGTGAAGCAAAGTAATGTGCATCTGTGCTAGGATTTTTCACTGAAAACAAAAGGTTGTTGCTACAAGAACTTTTTCAGACTGAGAGCTGATGAACTTTCTCGGGATCGAACGCTGACAAGGAGTCTGCCCGTTCAGGTAAGGAAGCTATAACATTCCCCATGAAAGGTTCAAGTCAACCAAATTAATCACAGGAGTTTTATCGCAGATTGTATTTCAGATTTCGTCATCTGAAAAGGAGCGTGTTGGTGCCGATCAACTCGTTGTGGAGGCCTCTCCTGAAGAAGGGACATCATACGCCGCTGAGTTACATACTGCTGAAGAGAATAAATCGGACGGCACCTCTAAAGAAAAAGACAATGACTTGGAGTGCATCACTTCTGCTCAATTATTATCTAAACAAGGGGAGAAGCAGAAGAAACTAAAACATTCATTAAGTCGAAACGAAAATGATGCTAGTGACAAGATTCTGGCAGAAGATACAATGTCATCAAATCAATCAGGGAATGTTACTGCTTCCAAGGCAAGGCAACAAGATGGAAATGATCACTTGTCAAAGAAAATCAAAGAAGAAGAAGAAGAACCTGGACTTCCCAACATACGAAAACAAGATGACTCATCTTCGAAAACTATGGCGGGTGTTAGTGTTATGGAGGAGCTAGCTACCATTGATCTGCCAAAGAAAGCCGAGCAAGTTGAAATTCAGCACAGTAAACCGAAAAAACAAAAAGGCACAACCACAAAGAAACTGAAACAGGCAGGTCACGAAAACAGCCTAGCGGACGTGGACTTATCAACTCAAGACGAAGAAGATGAAGCCGATCTCACGAACTTGACAAAACAAAAAGATTCAACGCCGACAGGAACAAATCAGACCGGTGATAACAATAAACATGCCAAAGTTGAATTGTCAAAGGATTCCGAAGCGGCTGGTGCAAAGCTCAAGAAATCGGCAAAACAAAAGGAATCAACTTCGAAGAAAACACAGCAACCCGGTGATGAAAAGGAACGGGGTGACGTTGACTTGTCAAAGCAGTCCGTAGAAGGTGAAGCCGAGCTCACGAATCTGACAAAACAAAAAGAGTCAACTTCAAAGAAAACGAAGGAGCCCGGTGATGAAATGGAACATTCTGAAATTGATTTGTCAAAGCAGTCCGGAGAAGGTGAAGCCAAACACACGAATCTGACAAAACAAAATGTGTCAACCTCGAAGAAAACACAGCAGCCCGGTTTTGAAAAGAAACGGGCTGACGTTGATTTTCCCAAGCAAGCCGAAAAGGCTGAAGCTGAGCTCAAGAAATTGGAGAAACAAATTGAGTCAACGTCGAAGAAGACAAAGCAGCCCGGTGATGAAAAGGAACACTCTGAAATTGTTTTGTCAAAGCACGCAGAAGAAGATGATGCCGAACTCACGAAATTGACAAAACAAAAGGAGTCAACTTCGAAGAAAACAAAGCAGAGCGATGATGAAAAGGAACGGGCTGACGTTAGCTTATCAAAGCAAGCCGAAGATGCGGAAGTTGAGCTAAGGAAATTTGAGAAACAAAAGGACTCAAATTCGAAGAAAACACAGCAACCCGGTGATGAAAAGGAACATGGTGACGTTGACTTGTCAAAGAAACCCGAAAAGGCCGAAGTTGAGCTCAAGAAATTGGAGCAACAAAAGGACTCAACTTCGAAGAAAACACAGCAGCCCGGTGATGAAAAGAAACGGGCTGACGTTGTCTTGTCAAAGAAAGCCGAAGATGCTGAAGTAAATCTCAAGAAATTTGATCAACAAAATGAGTCAACGTCGAAGAAGACAATGCAGCCCGGTGATGAAAAGGAACATTCCGCAATTTATTTGTCAAAGCAAGTGGAAAAAGATGATGCCGAACTCACGAGATTAACAAAACAAAATGAGTCAACTTCAAAGAAAACAAAGCAGCCCGGGGATGAAAAGGAACTCGTTGACGCTGTCTTTTCAAAGCAAGGGGAAGAAGCTGAAGTTGAGCTCAAGAAATCGGAGCATCAAAAAGACGTAATTTCGAAGAAAGCGAAGCAAGCCGGCGATGAAAGGAAACATGCTCAAATTGATTTGTCAAAACAAAAAGAAGATGCTGACGTTGAGCTCACACAATTGGCAAAACAACACGAGGCTACTTCGAAGAAAGCAATTCGGCCGGGTGTTGAAAAGAAACATGCCGAACTTGACTTGTCAAAAGAAGACGAAGCAGCTGAAACAGAGCTCAAGAAATTGGCAAAGCAAAATGCGTCAATTTCGAAGAAAGCAAAGCTGCCCGGTGAAGTAAAGGAACGGGCAGAAGTTGACTTTTCAAAGCAAATCGAAGGTGCTGAAGTTGAGCTCACGAAATTGGCACAACAAAAAGACGCAACTTCGAAGAAAACACAGCAGCCCGTTGATGAAAAGAAACGGGCTGACGTTGACTTGTCAAAGAAAACCGAAGATGCTGAAGTTGAGCTCAAGAAACTGGCAAAGCAAAAGGAGTCAGCTTCGAAGAAAACAAAGCAGCCCGGCGAAGAAAAGAAACATTCTGACATTGATTTGTCAAAGCAGTCCGAAGAAGGTGAAGCCGATCTCACGAATCTGACAAAACAAAAGGAGTCAACGTCAAGGAAAACGAAGGAGCTCGGTGATGAAAAGGAACATTCTGAAATTGATTTGTCAAAGCCGTCCGGAGAAGAAGAAGCCGAACACACGAATCAGACAAAACAAAATGTGTCAACTTCGAAGAAAACGAAACAGCCCGGTGAAGAAAAGAAACATTCTGACACCGATTTGTCAAAGCAGTCCGAAGAAGGTGAAGCAGAGCTCACGAATTTGACAAAACAAAAGGTGTCAACTTCAAATAAAACGAAGGAGCCCGGTGATGAAAAGGAACATTCTGAAATTAATTTGTCAAAGCCGTCCGGAGAAGATGCAGCCGAGCACACGAATCTGACAAAACAAAAGATGTCAACTTCGAAGAAAACGAAGCAAGCCGGCGATGAAAGGAAACAAGCTGACGTTGACTTTTCAAAGCAAACAGAAGACGCAGACGTTGAGCTCAATAAATCGGCAAAACAAAAGGAATCAACTTCGAAGAAAACACAGCAGCCCGGTGATGAAAAGGAACGGGGTGACGTTGACTTGTCAAAGCAGTCCGTAGAAGGTGAAGCCGAGCTCACGAATCTGACAAAACAAAAAGAGTCAACTTCAAAGAAAACGAAGGAGCCCGGTGATGAAATGGAACATTCTGAAATTGATTTGTCAAAGCCGTCCGGAGAAGGTGAAGCCGAACACACGAATCTGACAAAACAAAATGTGTCAACCTCGAAGAAAACGAAGCAAGCCGGCGATGAAAGGAAACAAGCTGACGTTGACTTTTCAAAGCAAACCGAAGAAGCAGAAGTTGAGCTCAATAACTCGGCAAAACAAAAGGAGTCAATTTCGAAGAAAACAAAACAGCCCGGTGAAGAAAAGAAACATTCTGACACTGATTTATCAAAGCAGACCGAAGAAGGTGAAGCCGAGCTCACGAATTTGACAAAACAAAAGGAGTCAGCTTCAAAGAAAACGAAACAGCCCGGTGATGAAAACGAACATTCAGAAATTGATTTGTCAAAGCCGTCCGGAGAAGAAGAAGCCGAACACACGAATCAGACAAAACAAAATGTGTCAACTTCGAAGAAAACGAAACAAGCCGGAAATGAAAGGAAACAAGCTGACGTTGACTTTTCAAAGCAAACCGAAAAGGCCGAAGTTGAGCTCAAGAAATTGGAGCAACAAAAGGACTCAACTTCGAAGAAAACACAGCAGCCCGGTGATGAAAAGAAACGGGCTGACGTTGTCTTGTCAAAGAAAGCCGAAGATGCTGAAGTAAATCTCAAGAAATTTGATCAACAAAATGAGTCAACGTCGAAGGAAACAAAGCAGCCCGGTGAAGAAAAGAAACATTCTGACACCGATTTGTCAAAGCAGTCCGAAGAAGGTGAAGCAGAGCTCACGAATTTGACAAAACAAAAGGTGTCAACTTCGAAGAAAACGAAGCAAGCCGTTGATGAAATGAAACAAGCTGACGTTGACTTTTCAAAGCAAACCGAAGAAGCAGAAGTTGAGCTCAATAACTCGGCAAAACAAAAGGAGTCAACTTCGAAGGAAACAAAGCAGCCAGGTGAAGAAAAGAAACATTCTGACATTGATTTGTCAAAACAGTCCGAAGAAGGTGAAGCCGATCTCACGAATCTGACAAAACAAAAGGAGTCAACGTCAAGGAAAACGAAGGAGCTCGGTGATGAAAAGGAACATTCTGAAATTGATTTGTCAAAGCCGTCCGGAGAAGATGAAGCCGAACACACGAATCTGACAAAACAAAAGGTGTCAACTGCACAGAAAACGAAGCAATCCGGCGATGAAAGGAAGCAAGCTGACGTTGACTTGTCAAAGCAAGCCGAAGATGCTGTAGTGGAGCACAAGAAATTGTCGCAACAAAAAGACGCAACTTCGAAGAAAATGAAGCAGGCCGGTGATGAAAGGAAACAAGCTGAAATTGATTTGTCAAAACAAGCCGAAAAAGATCAAGCCGAGCGCACAAACCTGACAAAACAAAAAGAGTCAACATCGAGGAAAACAAAGCATCCCGGTGAAGCAAAGGAACGGACAGACGTTGAGTTATCAAGGCAAGCCGAAGATGCTGAAGTTGAGCTCAATAAATCGGCAAAGCAAAAGGAGTCAATTTCGAAGAAAACGAAGCAGGCCGGGAATGAAAGGAAACAAGTTGAATTTGATTTGTCAAAGCAGGCCGAAGAAGGTGAAGCCAGGCCCACGAACATTACAAAGCGAAAAGAGACAGTCTCAAAGGAAACAAAGCAGTTCGGTGATCAAAATAAACGGGCTGACGTTGAGTTGTCGAAGCAAGCCGAAGATGCCGAAGTAGAGCTCAAGAAATTGGCAAATCAAAAAGACGCAACTTCGAAGAAAACGAAGGAGCCCGGCGCTGAAAAGAAACATGCCGAAATTGATATGTCAAAGCAAGCCGAAGATGCAGAAGTTGAGCTCAACAGATCGACAAAGCAAAGTGACTCAACTTCGAAGAAAACAAAGCAGCCCGGCGATGAAAAGGAACGTTCCTACGTTGACTTGTCAAAACAAGCCGAAGATGTTGAGGTAGAGCTCAAGAAATTGGACAAACAAGAGGACTCAACTTTGAAGAAAGTGAAGCGCGCTGCAGGTGGGAAAGAATGTGAAGAAATCGATTTTCCCAAGCAAGCCGAAGAAGCGAAAGCAGATGGCAAAATCAATATAAGTCAAAGGGAAGAGGATGCCACCCGTGGTGCCGACTCTAAAGCGTTATACGAAATATCGGATACTGCACTTGCGATGGCAGATCAAAGAAAGAAAAAGCTACGACAAACAAAGTCAGGTAACTATTATTTTTCTTCTTTTGTCATAAGTATTGTGCGCAAGCAGTTTAATATTAACCATCTCCGCTTACTTTAAGATTGTTCTTTTACGAGCACCTCAACTTATTTGAACAACGTTGTCATTGCAGACAAATTGATCGCTCCGGACTTTGTAAAGATACCGAAGGATATGACACTGACACAGGGAGACAGGGCCATTTTTGACCTCAGTATATTATCAAAACCAGAACCAATTGTGAGTCATTTTTCGGAGCTGTACGTATAATGATTTGCACCAACGAACCTAGTGGACTTATATGCTGAACAAAATCTTGTATCTTTTTCGAATTAGAAATTTTCCGCATTCAGATTTCGGTATACCACGGAGATTCGCACATGGATCATTCTGAAAGGGTGTTCATTTCTGTTACGCAAAAAGGAGACTTGTGGAACCTAGCAATTATCGTGGAGGATATTGATACGGATGACGCCGGAAAGATTTCGATCGTGGCTTCGAACGAAGGGGGACAGAATCATGTGTCATTCATGCTGTCGGTAGTGAAAGGTAAATTGCAACAATCAAATTCAAAGCGTTGAAAGTTATTCAAACAAGACCATGATAAATGTAATGCAGTAGAAGCATAAAAGTGGGTTTCACAGCTTAAAAACACAATTTATGATATCCTGAATGCGTTTCGGTATTATTTCCTAAAGTGTTTTTTTTAGCTTGATAAAATGCTTCATAATGCATTGGATGTACATTTTCATACAGTGTATTACCAACTTTATTTTCCACAATGTCGTGATACTAAGAAAAGGGTTTTAGTCAGCGAGGAGAGGAAACGAGGCCTTTTGGATTTTGATGCTGCTCAAATACTAGAGCCAATAAAAGACCAAGTTGTTATGGAAGGCGAAACGGCAAAGTAAGTTAGCTTGATTATAATGTAGCTTGTGATAGAAGGAAGCACTATAGATTATCGTGCACCACAATATGACTAGCGGAAAATACAATGTGAATGTTCAGTTAAAGGTTCAGACTTATGAGAAATTTTGGCTTGGAAATACTAAGATTATGCGGTTGAACTATGCGAACATATTCACGCAAACCACATTGCATGAAACGCAATAGCCAGCATGTTATTTTGCAAATACCGGCGCGAACATACATAGAGTGGCCGCATAAGAACGGGTATGTTTCACCTGCTACAAATATACAAAATCTAATTTTATCCATCTGTGGTAACTTTGTTTTTTTGCCAAATAACTCGTTTGATTTTGAATTTTTGGAAGTGGGATTTTCTTTAGTGGAGTCGCAGAGCTCATGCGCACGAAATTTATAGCGAATCGGTTCTCTCGTGAGCCTGATCCTTTAAACACAGTTTCATTAAACGGACTTGATGAAGATCGCGGTATGTTCTTTAAAGGAGGAGGCTCACCAGAATGAAGTGCTGAAATAGTTTCCTTTTATCGAAAGATGATAGTATTAAATTCCGAAAGACATGCTTTACGAAGCAAAAACTTTAAATTGGAAGGAGTAAATCAATATAAACTATGAATTATGAAACTCAAAATTTGCAAGCCCACTATGGAAACCAATTATTTACTATGATCCAAAATTTTTATAGAATTCATAGTTTTATATTGCTTTACTCCATCCAACTAAAAACTTTTGATTAAAGCATTTATTTCGGAATTTAATGCCATCATCTTTCGATAAAAAGAAACCATTTGAGCACTTCATTCTCGTTTGCCTCCTCCTTTAAGGGGCGCGAATAGAATCCAGTTCGTCTACGCTTGAGCAGAATATTTTTGCACATTTTAGATGCGCTTTATTGCTTGCATTATGCGAATGAATTATGTCGGGCACTACGTGCACATAATCAAAGTATGATCTACAAATACATATTTATGTTTGTTATTGACAGATCTAACAATAAGCTCCACATTTATCGAACAACTTTTTCTATATTATGTACATTCAGTCTGCACGGGCAAATAACTGGATATCCATCGCCAGAATTGGTTTTGCTGAAAAATGGCAAGGAGGTTAACATACAGGCCGAAGATCGATTTAATCTAACATATTCGCCGGACGGAAACATCGACATACAAATTCATAAGTGCTCGTTTGCCGACGATGATGAATACAGTTTGCTAGTGGAGAATATCGCAGGCGTTGACAGTTGCAATTTCGAAATTTTCGTCGACTGTCCAGGTAGTAATTCATATGCACTTTTATTGTTATATGTATTTCAATACGGTCGGTATATGCTACGACAATAGTGTCTTCATCATCGGTGTATTTTCTCATAATGTTATTTTGTTTTAATTACAAAATCTGTTTTCTTTTTTAGTCTATGACGACCCGGAACGTTATGAACGGCGAAGGATAAATAAGAAAACTAGGAAAATGATGCGTCAAGAAGCTATTGCGGGCTCGGATACTGAGGATGGAGGTGTGGAAAACCCTAGGAAAAAGCAAAAGCGAACAAAGAAGGTTGGTCAACTTCTACAATATGATCACAGTAATTAAATTAAACCATGCGTATTTCTGTAAGAAAGCATTTGATGTGAGAATATTCAGGTATTTGAACGGTCGAATTCGTTGGCAAAACGGATGACTAAACTTCTGCCTCCTAAATTTGATCGAATTCTTTCTGACCACGATGCCGTGGTAGGAGAAAATGTGGTGATGTCTGTGGCCACAAGGGGTGTTCCACAACCAGAAATCCATTTCTATCAAGACGGCAAAATGCTTTCGCCCGATGATAAGGTGCAGTCTATTTTAATTCATTTGTAAAGTTTAAAAAATGTTGCGTACTGAAGATTTATGGTGTTGTGCCTGATAGTGATATTCAAATATTTAGGTGGAGATCAGAAATGACGACAACAATCATATGTTGATTCTCAAAGACATACAGAAAGATGAAGAAGCAGAATATGCATGTCGTGCAGTGAATGTAGCTGGCGAAGCATGGTGTTTCTCCGATGTAGTTGTCCGATCGTCTAAAGGTTTTATTTGTTGTCTGTCCTAGTGTTAAACCTACTGTCAGAAATGTCTGATATTTATATTTAAGTGTTAGCCCACTCAGATGTTGCGCTTTGCTAGAAGTATTTGTATTTGTACGTCCAGTCAGTGTCTTACTGTAACTATGTATTTTGTAATAATTTGTTTCAAGATTTAATTGCCTGTGACCAGCAGCAGAGCTCGGACGTTGGTCATATATAATATTGTTTATGGTTTTAAACAGTCCCATACTAAACATATTACTTCGTGAAAAAAATGCGAAGTGCTATTGGAGGGTGGAGGCAAAAATATTTATAGTTCAAATTACTTTCAAAAGAATTTTATTGTAAAAAAACGAACTCCCACACCTTCTTGTGTATTCCTTTTGTTTTGTGTGGGCAACGTAGGCACTAGCATGTACCTGAACTTGAATATATGAATTTAAATAATCAATGAAACAGGTTTAATCATTTACAATTAGATGCTAAAGTGCACATGCTTTAGATGAAGGCGACGACATTGCACGCTCAACAACGGATGAACAGGAGGAGGTGCGTTATATATTGCTTACATAGCTCAAACACGCGTTTATCAGTCCCCAAAAATGTTGCACTTATCGCACATACAATAATAATCTAAAAACTACAATGCAGTCAATCACGTGGTCTGGCGAAATAATCACGATTTCGCACCAAAAATAAATGCACTTTTTGCATGATTCTTTTCACAGCACTCATTTTCAGAAGACCGCTGAGATTGTGGAAAAGGATGACACCAAGCCTGAAGAAAAACCGACGAAGAAGAAGCCTGCTGAAGAAAAGGCAGACAAGCCTGTTGACAAGGTTGACGAGAAAGCTGAAATTAAGGAACAAGTCAAGCCTGAAGATAAACAGAAGAAGAAGAACCCTGCCGAGGAAAAACCAGAGAAGCCAGCCGACAAGATTGAGGAGAAGGTTGAGGCTAAGGAAGAAGCCATGCCTGAAGAGAAACCGAAGAAGAAGCCTGCTGAAGAAAAGACCGAGAAGTCTGTTGACAAGGTTGACGAGAAGGCTGAGATTAAGGAAGAAGTCAAGCCTGAAGAGCAACCGAAGAAGAAGAAGAAGCCTGCTGAGGAAAAACCAGAGAAGCCAGCTGACAAGATTGAGGAGAAGGTTGAGGCTAAGGAAGAAGCCAAGCATGAAGAGAAACCGAAGAAGAAGCCTACTGAAGAAAAGACCGAAAAGCCTTTTGACAAGGTTGACGAGAAGGTTGAGATTAAGGAAGAAGTCAAGCATGAAGAGAAACCGAAGAAGAAGCCTGCTGAAGAAAAGACCGAAAAGCCTTTTGACAAGGTTGACGAGACGGTTGAGATTAAGGAAGAAGTCAAGCATGAAGATAAACCGAAGAAGAAGCCTGCTGAGGGAAAACCAGAGAAGCCTGAGGAGAAGGCTGAGATTAAGGAAGAAGTCAAGCCTGAAGAGAAACCGAAGAAGAAGAAGAAGAAGTCATCTGAGGAAAAATCAGAGAAGCCCGCGGACAAGACTCAGGAGAAGGTTGAGATTAAGAAAGACGTCACGCCTGAAGAGAAACCGAAGAAGGAGAAGAAGCCTGCTGAGGAAAAGGCCGAGAAGCGTGTAGAGAAGGTTGAGGAGAAGGTTGAAGTTAAGGAAGAAGTCAAGCCTGAAGAGAAACCAAAGGAGAAGAAGCATGCTGAGGAAAAACCAGAGAAGCCTGAGGAGAAGGTTGAGGAGAAGGTTGAGGTTAAGGAAGAAGTCAAGCCTGAAGAGAAACCAAAGAAGAAGACGCCTGCCGAAGAAGGTTGAGGAACCAAAGAAGAAGAAGACGCCTGCCGAAGAAAAGGCAGAGAAGCTCGTGGAAAAGGTTGAGGAGAAGGTCGAGATTAAGGAAGAAGTCAAGCCTGAAGAGAAACCGAAGAAGAAGAAAAAGCCTGTTGGGGAAAAACCAGAGACTGACAAGATTGAGGAGAAGTTTGAGATTAAGAAAGAAGTTACACCTGAGGAGAAACCGAAGGAGAAGCATGCTGAAGAAAAACCAAAGAAGCTTGAGCAGAAGGTTGAGGAGAAGGTTGAGATTAAGTTAGAAATCAAGCCTGAAGAGCAACCGAAGAAGAAGCCTGTTGAAGAAAAACCAGAGAAGCCTGCGGACAAGATTGAGGAGAAAGCTGAGATTCAGGAAGAAGTCAAGCCAGAAGAGAAACCTAAGAAGAAGAAGTCCGCTGAAGAAAAGACCCAGAAGCCCACCGAAAGGATTGAAGATAAGGCTGAGATTAAGGAAGAAGTCAAGCCTGAAGTAAAGCCAAAGAAGAAGAAGGAGCAGGTTGAAGAAAAGCCAACGAAGAAGGAACAGATAGAAAAGGTTGAAGAAGATGTCAAAGAAGACGTCAAGAGTGACTTGAAGAAGAGGGAAAAGAAACCTGAAGAAAAAACAAAGAAAATGACAACAGAGAAAATTGATGTCAGTGAAAAGTCTGAGTTGAAGAAGACTGAAAGATCGCCCTCTCCATCAATGGAATCGGCGAGAAAGAAGAAGAGTATTCCTAAGCCTCTGGTAATACCAGACGAAATTCATTCTCGGTTTGGTGATCCCAGCACCTTGCACTCAGAAACTAACATCACTACAAAAATCACGGCCCGGGAAGGAAGTGCCGAGGTAGAGGTAAGTGTGTCATTAGCGCAGAATCACAGCGAATTTTTTTTAACTCGGTAAGGTATGTAGTGAGATCTAAGATTCAGTGTGTTTGTCAATGCCAATCTATTATTTATAATTCTTCATTTAGGCCCAATCCCCGATGAAAAAGCCACAATCTGCCAGTATCAGCATGCGAGTTAAATCACGGACCGCTACGCCTGAAGAGACGGCTGAATTCTCGTTTAAACAAGAAGGAGTGGAAGTCGATCATGAAGCGAAAGGAAAGAAGTCGAAGAAAGAATTGCCTCCCATACCAAAACCAGACGAACGAGACGAGAAGAAAACAAAGACTGATGAAGGTATAGTTTCTGAGATATCCACT
This sequence comes from Pelodera strongyloides, assembly GCA_036852015.1. Lineage (NCBI taxonomy): Eukaryota > Metazoa > Nematoda > Chromadorea > Rhabditida > Rhabditidae > Pelodera > Pelodera strongyloides. Next base: position 34,950 of record JAANDG010000281.1, read on the forward strand.
GAACGCACTCGCATCATAGATGAGGAAATGACTATGGATCTTTATCCCGAAAAGCCAGAGAAGCCCGCAGAGAAGCCCGATGAGACAGTCGAGGAAGAAGTCAAGCCTCAAGAGAAACCGAAGAAGAAGCTTACTGAAGAAAAGGCAGAGAAACCCGCTGAGAAGGTTGAAGAGAAGGTTGATATTAAGGAAGAAGTCAAGCCTGAAGAGAAACCGAAGAAGACTGCTGAGGAAAAGGCCGAGAAGCGTATAGAGACGGTTGAGGAAAAGGTTGAGTTTAAGGAAGAAGTCAAGCCTGAAGAGAAACCGAAGAAGAAGCCTGCTGAAGAAAAGGCAGAGAAGCCCGCGGAGAAAGTTGAGGAGAAATTTGAGATTAAGGAAAAAGCCAAGCATGAAGAGAAACCGAAGAAGAAGAAGTCTGCTGAAGAAATGGCAGAGAAGCCCGTGGCAAAGGTTGAGGAGAAGGTAGAGGAGAAGGTTGAGATCAAGGAAAAAATTAAGCCTGAAGAGAAACCGAAGAAGAAGAAGCCTGCTGCAGAAAAACCGGAGAAGCCCGCGGACAAGATTGAGGAAAAGGTTGAGATTAAGGAAGAAATCAAGCCTGAAGAGAAACCGAAGAAGAAGAAGCCTGCCGAAGTAAAGCCCGAAAGGCTCGCAGAAGCGGCTGAAGAGAAGGTTGACATTAAGGAAGAAGACAAGATAGAGGAAAAACCGAAGAAGAAGAAGAAGCCTGCTGAGGAAACACCAGAGAAGCCCGCTGACAATATTGAGGAAAAGGTAGAGATTAAGGAAGAAATCAAGCCTGAAGCGAAGCCGAAGAAGCAGAAGCCTGCCAAAGGAAAGCCTGAAAAGCCCACAGAAGCGGCTGAGGAGAAGGTTGACATTAAGGAAGAAGGCAAGCCTGAAGAGAAAACAAAGAAGAAGATTCCTTCTGAGGAAAAACCAGAGAAGCCCGCGGACAAGATTGAGGAGAAGGTTGAGAATAAGGAAGAAATCAAGCCTGAAGAGAAACCGAAAAAGAAGAAGAAGCCTGCCGAAGGAAAGCCTCAAAGGCTCGCAGAAGCGGATAAAGAGATGGTTGACATTAAGGGAGAAGACAAGCCTGAAGAAAAACCGAAGAAGAAGATTCCTGCTGAAGAAAAGCCAGAGAAGCCTGTAGAGAAGGTTGGTGAGAAGGTTGAAATTAAGGAAGAAACCAAGCCTGAAGTGATACCGAAGAAGAAGAAGCCTGTTGAAGAAAAGGTTGAGAAGCCTGCAGAGAAGGTTGAGGAGAAGGTTGAAATTAAGGACGAGGTCAGGCCTGAAGAGAAACTGAAGAAGAAGGCTGCTGAAGAAAAGCCAGAGAAGCCCGCGGAGAAGGTTGATGAGAAGGTTGAAATTAAGGAAGATGTCAAGACTGAAGAGAAATTAAGAAGAAGACTGAAGAAAAGGTTGAGAAGCCTGTAGAGAAGATTGGTGAGAAGGTTGAAATTAAGGAAGAAGCCAAGACAGAAGAGAAACCGAAGAAGAAGAAGAAGTCAGCTGAAGAAAAGATAGAGACGCCATCGGAGAAGGCTGAGGAGAAGGCTCAGATTGAGGAAGAAGTCAAACCAGAAGTGAAACCGAAGATGAAGAAGCCCGCTGAAGCAGAGATAGAGAAGACCACGGAGAGGGCTGGGGAGAAGGTTGAAATTAAGGAAGAAACCGAGCCTGAGGAGAAACCGAAGATGAAGAAGAAAAAGCCTGTTGAAGAAAAAGCTGAGAAGGTTGATGTGAAATTTGAGGAAAAAGATGTCAGTGAAGAATCCAGGACTGAAGAGCAAATTGCTGAAACTGGCACGGAAATGGCATTCAGAACTAGTGAAGATGAGGATGGTGCTTCATTTGTTTCCAGAGACACAGAATTTGATCGGGCGTCTATGTTTGCACTAGGCACGGAGAAAGCACGGGAAAGAAAGATGTCAGATGCCAGCACTATATCTGAGACATCCAAAAGGCAACGGGAGAGAAAGCGTCGTGAAGGGTTTGTGTCTGTTCCAGACAAACATATTCTATCCCTTCGTGGTGATGATGTAAAATTGGAATGTGAGGTAGCCAACGAAGAAGACGAAGTTGAGTGGTTCATTAACAAGAAGCCCGCCAGTGACGATGCAAGAACGGAAATTGTCTCAACTGGCTCAGCCAGGTCACTAATTATCAGAAAAGTGGTTCCCAATGACAACGAAACCACAGTAACAGCGAGCATGAATGGCGAGAAACACGATTCCAAACTGTTTGTCGAGGAAACACCGGTTATAATTGAGGAAACACTTCCGAGAAAGACAGTGGCAATGGAAGGAGAAGATCTTGTGATTCGAGTAAAGTTGAATCATGGAACAAAAGATGTTACATGGTTCAAGGACGGTGAAGTACTGTCAGCGTCTTTCGATTACGATATATATGCGAATCCTGATGATCAGTTTGTTTCTTTGACAATCAAAAAGGCTTCTTTGAAGCACGCAGGACGATACTCCTTGCATGCAAACGGATCGGAGATATCCACCAATGTGGAAGTGCATGGCAAGCCGGTATTCCCTGAATCAGGACGGCCAATTGAAATTGAATGTCAAGAAAACTTGGCCATCAATCTAGTATTCAAAGGTGAACCGGAACCTATCGCATCCATTCTGCTTAATGGAGAACCAATTCCTTCTGAGACAAGGAGTCAACTTGACATTCTGTCAAACACCGTCAGATTCTGTAAGAGGCATGCTACCAAGAAAGATAGCGGAGAATACACAATAAAATTGGAGAATGAATTTGGAGAGGCCGTATGCACTGTACCAGTCATCGTGAAAGGTTAGACTTTGCCTGCATGTTTCTACGCATGATTTGGGATTATTTTGTATATGAACATTTCTCACAAGCGTAAATATTTAATATCAAACATTCTTCTCAGTTCTTCTCGCATGATTTCGTGTATCGTCTGAATATGAATGATTTAGTTTTGTATTTTTGGCAATGTGTGTAATTTTTGGTAATTGGTCATGCTGGTGACTAATGTGGGTGCATGCTGTAGAATGCTGAACGACGTTTGTCGCAAAAACGCAATATTTCATTATACTTTTTAAGATGTTCCGAACGCACCAGAAACTGTTTCCGCGGCATCTGTCGCCAACGATTCTGTATCGGTGGAATGGACCGCCCCATCCAACGATGGCGGTGCCGCCATCACAGGATATCTCATCGAAAAGAAGGAATTAGGTCGTCGTGCATTCCACAAAGTCGCCCAGGTTTGCTCATTTTGTATCTTATTCTGGAGAGCTGTTACTGTTCAAATAACGTTGCTTTGAAATATCTTTGTTTAAAGTCCATACCGCTTCAGGTCTCATCTGCCCGAAGTCAATGCGATATCGATGACTTAGTCATGGACACTGAATATATCATCCGTGTTGCCGCAATCAATAAATACGGAACCGGAGACTTTATGGAATCACCACCCATTAAGACAGGAACACCCTACAGCAAGCCTGTAGTAGCCGAGGCTCCTCTTGTCATCGATGTCAGCGACAGTACTGTGTCACTGGAATGGAACAAACCGTCTGATGACGGAGGATCTCCCATATATGCATACGATATTTACGTCAAGGAACGCGACCAAGACTGGAAGAAGGCCAACGACGACTTACTGTTCGTATGTCAGTTCACCGTGACTGATTTGAAGGATAGCACTCCTTATAGATTTAAAATAGAAGCGGTGAATGAGGCAGGAATGCGTTCTTCCTCAAACGTGGAAACGGAGCCAGTTGTACTGTCACCCACACAAGGTACGTAAATTGTTGAGGTATCAGTAATATTTATATTCATTATATGTACTATTCTATTTCTTATATGTGCACAGAAAGAACAATATTTAATATTAAAACTAGGTCTAGGTGGTATTTCATGTTGTGGAAAATCTTTTTTAAATGACTTCTTCTAGGAAAGCCGACGCATGTGCTCAACATACCACGCATTGTTGTTACCGATGTGGATAGTGTTTCCGTTGACTGGGATGTTCCTTCTGATGTAGAGCCCACTGAGTTCACTGTGGCTTTTAAATCAGAAAGCTCCTCTGTATGGGCCGAAGTTGAGGTTTGTGTTGAAGGACGCTACATCGTTGTATAAGAAAGTGCTATGAACTAATTGAGCTCACTAACAAGCTGTCATATCATTTTTTCAATTGTTTTAGGTGCTATGTCCACCCGCCAACATCAGAGATCTGAAAGAGGGCATCACTTATGTCTTCAAGGTTGCTCCCAGAAGTGAACAGGGCGTTGGAGAATATTCAGAAACAACCTCCCCAGTTCGCATCGCAGGTACGGTTTTTCAGCAGAAAGATCGCTGGTTTGCTACATTTCCTCCATTCTCCGGTGCCCCGTACTATTTTCTGGTCAAATATTTTATTTTAGTAAGCGCGGCGCCCGCCATCATCAAGCCTATCAAAGACGCTACGATACCGAAAAAGTCTGAATTGCATCTCGAAGTACATGCTACTGGAGAGCCAGCTCCCGAATATATATGGAGCAAGGATGATCAGGAGATAATTCCACAGGATGATAATACGGAGGTACATTCTTGCCTTCATTAATTATTCCATGTGCTCTGGGTTTTTTTTGCACTCTTGTTGAGTATTGGATTGCTGACGAACTGATGATCATACAGAACAAATGGGAAAATTCAGATTCTGAATGAAGGACACATGTCACTGCTTCGTATTCACAAAGTCGACGAGAGTCATGCCGGCAAGTATGCTTGCGAGGTTGTCAATGACAGCGGCAGTGCAGAAACTTCAGCGAACATTTCAATAGGAGGCACGTTTGGTTTCAACTTAGCTTTTCTCTGGCGGTTTAAGCAATCCGACTCATGGGCGATTAAAAGAAAGAAACTAATCTGTATTTTGGGTCACTATATTTTTTACTTGTCAACTTTAGGCGTTCGCGCTCACTTTGAATCCTCTTTCTCGGAAGAGACTGTTGTGGACGAAACAAAGGAGGTTGTGCTTCGCTGTGAAGTTTCTGACGAAGATGCTTCCGTTATTTGGGTAAAGGATGGACGTGAGATCTCGCCGAGCGCGAATATACAGATCATTGTCGAGGGCAAGGCACGAATATTGAAAATAAAAAGTGCCCAACCTGAAGATGGCGGCAACTATCGGTGCGAGACGTCCGATGGCAGAAGCCGCGCGGAGGGAGAATTGATTGTGAAAGGTATTTTCCTATGTTTCCATTTAAATGAGTTTTCTTCTTTTTTTAAAGATGGAAATGTCGCTATTATATAATATACACAGTTTTTCTATTGATTTTTCCCACATATTTCAGAAGAAGAACCACGCATCCGCGTCGGACCACAAGATCGAGATGTGTCCGAGTTTGGCGAAACTGTCACCCTTACTTCCGAACTTACAAAGCCCGCTCGTAAAGTTAAATGGTTCAAGAATGGTGCTGAAATTTGGCCCCAGATGCACAAGACCGCGATGTATTTGGAAGAAAAAACTGCTACATTGGTGATCAGAAACTTTGACAAAAATGATGTGGGAAGCTACACTGTGTCTATTTCGGATAAGGAAACTTCAGCTCCAGCAAAACTCACACTAAATGTGAAACCGATTATCTCTTTATCAGAAGGACTGGAGAAGGAAGTCGTCCTTTCCGCAGGAAAAGAATTTAATTTTGCTCTAGAGTATGAAGGAAACCCAGAACCATCAATGAAAATGTTCCTCAACGGAGAGCCTATTCAGAGGACAGACGCAGAAGTCAACCAATATGAGGGCACAGTGTCCGTTCGGATTAAGAATATCAAGCGTAGTGACTCTGGCATAATTCGTGTTATAGCGGCAAATGAGAATGGCGAGACTACCAAGGACATTCACATTAGCGTGCTCGATGTTCCTTCACCCCCGTTAAATGTTGTTTGCTACAACACGACAAGTTCATCTACGCACCTTTCATGGGAAGCTCCGGAAGAATGTAATGGTTCCCCTATTACTGGCTACATTATTGAACGTCGCCAAGTTGAGCATGCACGCTGGAGGCAAGTTGGCAAAGCAAGACCTAACCATCTCACTTTCGAAGATGATGACATGTTTAGTGGAGAACTGTACACATTCCGTGTCCTCGCTGTCAACGATGTCGGAGTTGGTCATCCAAGTGAGACAAAGGATGTCCTCACCTTGTCTGAACCAGATGAAGAAGAGGACCGTGTCCCATCTGGTGTCATGTCGCCAACACAAGAGCTTGAAAAGCCGTGTCCGCCGGTTGCTGTTGTTGATGGCAACAAGGTCATTCTATCATGGGATGCGGTACCTGGTGCGTGCTTCTACAGGATCGAGCGCCGATATGCAGATACTGAAGCGTGGATCGAACTTGCCACAACAGATCGTCTTCAGTACACAGATCGATCAATTTCAGAAACTTCTTCCGTTGCTTATCGAATTGTAGCCCATGGAGAAAGTATCATCTCTCCACATAGCGAACAGTCAAACGTTGTTACCGTAGTCATTAAGAAACCAGAAGACGATAAATTGTTTGAGGCGCGAGAAGAAGAACAACAGGAAATGCACAAGCAAGAAGAGCCTTCTGAACCCTTGGTCAATGGCGTTGCTCTTATTGACGGTCTTGCACCTGACGGGACACCTGCAGTCAAAGACGAAATTCTTGAAGAAGCCGCCGCAATTGACAAGAAAGAAAATGAAGGCGAAGTAGACAAGGCCAAGAAAGCGAAGAAGACAACGAAGAAGAAGAAGCAGCAGCGTGATGAAGTTTCTTCAAATGAAACACAACTTGATGTAGAAGAGGACAAACAAAAGACCGAATATGTTGGTGCAGATGAGAAGCTTGGTGACCAAAAAGATGAGCGCAAACAACAACAGAAAAAGGATGAGGAAATTGAAAGACCTAAGAAAAAAACGGTTATGACCAAGGAGGAGCTGAAGCCGGTCGATAAGAAAAAGACCGAGGATGCGGTCGCTTCAGAAGGGGATGATGTATCTGTTGACGCTTCCTTGGAAATTCCAACAGAGGAAACTCGTGACGCGCAGGACGCCAGCGCCGCGTCAACGCAAAAGAAAGAAGCAACCGCTGAGCTAGAGCAAAAGAAAGCCGAGGAAAAGCCGAAAAAGAAGAAGGGTTTGAAGAAGAAGCCCGAAGAACTAAAGCCCGAAGAAGCACTGGACGAACAAGAACAACCTAAGGAGAAAGTGTCAGTCAAGCAACCGAAGGAAGCACAAACAGCCGAAGTAAACGAGGCAGAGCAAGAGAAGGAGGATAAGGTAACGGACGATGCAACAACGAAAAAAGAAGCTGACGTAACAGAATTACAGAAAGAAGAAGAAGTCGAAAAGCAAAAGGACGCCGACAAGAGCAAGAAGGATGAAGAAAAGATTTCGGAAGAAGAACTTCAAGAAGCCAAAGTGGTGCCCAAGAAACAGAAGAAAGCAAAGGAAGAAAAGCCCAAGAAGCTTCAAGCGGTTGCAGAGCAGACTTCAGTAACGTATGAATTTGGAGTTAATGGAGAGCTGGTGATCAATCTGAATGACATCGATGTTGATGCCACCTGGACAAAGGATGGACGATCTCTTGACCACTTATTTGAGCCAACCGTTGCCAAGAACAAGATCACACTTCGATTTAAGGCAAGTTCCAAATTGTTTAAGAAATAATCTTCTTTCTTAAAAAATAAACCAACGATCTATATTTTTGTGACATTGCATAACAAATATGAAAATTATCTGTTTAGGCCAACGAGAACAGCGCTGGAAAGTACAACTGTCAGATCAAGACTGTGGATGGACAAGTAGCCAACGTCACGATTGATGTAGCTGTGAACGGTATGTGACATGTACTCTGGAGTATTTGTTTTTAGAAAACAACAGAACTTTTTTCAATTCATTGTTGCTGTTTTTTCAGAGAAACCCCAAATTGACGTCGAGGAATCAGTAGTGGAGGTGAAAGCGGGTGAGACTGTCAAGCTTTATGCCGGAATTTCCGGAATGCCGCCGCCAAGCTGCTCATGGACCAAGGACGGAAAACCCGTAAAGGCAGACAAAACACATTCCATGACAGCACGAGTAAGTCATTTGGTTTATCACTTACATTTTCCTTAAACCCTAGTATGAGTGAAACTTTATTGTGACATATTTAGGATGGAGTTGCCGAACTACAGATCAAGAACTGTCAACCAGAACATGCAGGAACTTACACCCTTGTTGCCAAGAACGACACAGGAGAAACCAATGTGCAGATCAAGCTCAAAGTCAAGGGTTCGTTAAATTTTTACGTTATCTAATTTGGACACGCAAATTGACCTTGTTGCCTATGGTATAGGCGACCGTTGTAAAGACGTTATCAATCTACCCATCGTTCGTTTAGGCTTTCCGTCGGCACCAACAGGACCTGTGGAGGTTTCCGACATAACTACCGAGGGTTGTACACTCTCGTGGCAGCCCCCCGAGAGCGACGGTGGTAGTCCCGTCCTGGGATATTGCATAGAAAAGAAAGATGCTAAGAAGAATACATGGGCCTTTGTCAAGCGTACCACTGACACCACCACCGAATTAACGGGAATGACATGGGGCTAGTTTCTTTTTTCATTGCAGTTGAATCGGATGATACACAATAAAACATTCGTCATTTTGTAAAATTACGGTATGGGCTTCAAAAAAGACCCGTACGCCCAATATTGTTTTATATGCTACCATTTTGCATAACTATTTTATGTTTTACAGATGTTGATTACCTATTCCGTATTTCTGCCGAAAATTCAATGGGTGCTGGGCCTGAGGTTTATACTTCAGCCACAATTCGTCTTCCCAAACCAGCTGGTTAGTAAATTTGTAAATTAGGAGACCACGTACGTAATATGTGGAAACGTACCTCAAAAAAATGATAAGCGGAAATTATAATCACAGTGAATACTTCGAGAAACAATGCGAGTTTTTAATAGTGCATCAATCGTAAACAAGACGGTGCTTGGTATAATTCGTTAAATACAACGATAAGCAAAAGCTTGTAATAGAGAGAAAGGATCAGTCATTTTAACAAGGGTCCTTTACCAAGTATGTACATGGTGTGAACGAAAACATCTGTGATATATCTCATTTCAATGGGTCGATACCGTTGGATCTTCTGTTGACATAAGGCTAGATCTAGCAAACAAGAGATTTGATCCAAATTGGAAGAAACGTTCGGCTTCGCTAATCCGGTGTTTGTTTATTCAACGTCAAAGCATTTACATCAAAGAACAATATTTTCTTGAGTTTGTAACACCTTCAGATCCTGAGGTTCGGTCCTCGCCTCTTCTAAAATCCTCGTATTTTACTAGTATTTATTTATTAGTGCTTATGTTAATATTTTTTAATTGACTGCATCTACATGAATCAATTTAGTGAAACCAATGATGGCTCCGCCGAAACCCACCGTTAAGGATGTGACCAAGGATTCGGCCACAGTTGAATGGAAAGAATTTGAAGACAAGACCCAGAAACCTACATATCTTTTGGAATTCAAGGAGGTACGCTGATTTTTTTAGTTTAAACAGGAACATCTGAACTGCTTGCTAGGTCGAAGACAGTAATAGTAAAAAAAATGCTTCACATATTTTAGGTTAAATCAAAACGATCGTGGAGTGCTGTAACTAAGGACACAATCACTACTACCACGCATACCGCAAAGGGTCTCAAGAAAGGTTAGTAAATATTTGATGTGTGTTCTACTGCCATTCCACATACGGAACTCATTCTCAACCTGAATAAGGCATAAACAAGTCTTGTATAATTGGAGCTTTTTAGACATTGAATACCAGTTCCGCGTCTCGTACGTGACGGAAGCTGGTAGCGGTCCGGCATCCGAGCCCACAGACATCATCAAGTGCGAAGATAAGAAGGGTACTGTTATCTTCTTTCTTTTTTCGAATATCGGAGCTAGCGAGCGTAGTGTACCGTTAATTTATGATTTATTGATTTTCATTTGCATACGCGTACTGTAACTTCACGAGACATAAAATTTGGCATATTTAGTGGAGAAGAAACCAGAAATCACCAAAAAGCCGGATGACCTTGTTGTTGCAAAGGAGAAGGTTAAAGTGAAGATGGCCGTCGAATTCACTGGTGAACCACAGCCAGAGGTACACTGGTTCAAGAACAAGAAGGTCGGCTTTTATTTTTAGACACATCGTTTTTTTTATCAACAAAGACACAAAGAAACATGTTTCCTTTCCTTTGTTAGCTGGTAGAGCGCTGATTTCTTATGAATCATGATTATGATTATTATGCATAAACTATCATGTAAGATGTACGACCCGTCATGTAGATCCCCCAGGTCCCCATTTTAAATTGTCTTATTGTAGTAATTTATTGAAATGTTTATAGGAGGTATTCTCCGGAAAACGGCAGTGGATTGAAACATCATCCGGAGCTTCATCTCTCACCATTGGTGAGATGCGCGAAGACGATGAAGGAGAAATCTCGGTAAGAAAAATTATAATTGAAAATTAATAATTATTAAAATCTTGTACTTTTCAATTTCAATTCTGGGCTATCTTAAACTGTTTATTTAGAAAACGAAAAACAGTATCAAATGTAAATTTTCACGAAAAGAGAGAAACACACACAGGCTGAGCACATTCAAGAGGCTCAGCTTCTATACGCGGTGTAATTCAAGGGATACAATGTAGTTCGAGCCTGAAGGACAGTCCTCGGACCTGGCTTTAATCGTTTTTTAAAGCAAACTCAGTGAAATTTTTGGCCAGATTATTGTATTTAGGTCGTTGTGAAGAATAATAGCGGTCAAGACGAGTGCTCCTTCAAATTGTCCATGGACGCTCCAGCGGTAATAAACCGCGTCGATCGCTACAATTCACCGCAACTTTTCGACAAGGGAGAAGCGGCAAAATTGCGGCTTTCATTCGCAGGTCAGTCGTTTTTATTCATTCAAACGAAATAGCGGCCGGTTTTTGAAACGTATGTCAAGCAACTGAATTCCCATGCATCATATGCAAATGAGCATTATTAAAATAAAAAGTGGGCCGTAATTCGACCCCACTTAACATAAATATTAAGGCAGTTATTTGAGATGCGTTTCAAAAACCGGCCGTTATTTCGCTTTAGTGAGAAGTGTGATTAACCTCTTTTTTTTGCCATTTCTTCTGCGTAGCCCAATAAAATTGTGCGGGTAAATTAGTCTGATTATGTATAATTGAATGAATGAAAATGACAATAATAGAACACTATTAAAGTTATACATTCCAGTCATGTCCCTTTTTGTGATGTTAATTTCAGAAGAAATTTTCAAAGTTAGTTAATCACGCAGCCGCTGAACTCTAATTGTATGATTTGACTATATTTTTTTGATTTTGAGAAGAGAATGCTTTTGTCATAACGTGCTCTTCGCCACACAGAACCCCCTTCTACAAACGATTACTGGTTTTCACTGATTGCAAACTAATTGCAGGTTATCGAGTGACTTGCGCGCATATATTTGCTCATTGTTTGCTGCTCCTCCTCTTCATTGTCTGTGTAGGCGTCTCTCTCTCTCTCTGTCTCTCTCCCATTCTATCCATCTCTATCTCTCTATCTCTATCTTTCTCTCGCTCTCCTACTCTAATTGCCTCCACTCTCTATTTACACTACAATGTACTTAAACTCTAAGATTGTATGTCCATTTTCCTGAAGTTTGGTTGAGTTCCGTTCCGATCATACTATGAAATGCTTAAACTTGAGTGGGAAGGTTAGCTAATTGTAAGTGTTAGCTGTGAATTGGCAAACTGTCAAAAGTCAAAAGAAAAATGCAAAAGGGGTTCGGAACTATGATTCTGCATTGTATTAAAAATTTTTAGCTGACATGGTCAAATTGCGAGCATTCCACCCCCATGATTTTCTTAGTTATACAGATGAGTATGTGACTAAATGTACAAAACTGAAAAAAAAACCACTTCAAATATAAATTCTTTACTTTGTCATAAACTCTATCTGTCAAACATCATTTTTTTTCAAATTCTTGCATCATCATCATTGTCGGTTGTTTATCAATTTTAGTCGTCATCATTTCGCAGCATCGACTGAATCATTTCGTTCTGTCTCTCCTGCTCTTGCTTCGCTTGTTCTACTTGTTGTTCATCCTAAATGAATAATTTGTTAATTATTCACTTCTCAGAGTTTTGCGCATAAATATAAATAGTCAACACTTGCATTTAATGCCATGCCAAAAAGTTAGTGTTTTCTAACTCATTAGCTGTTTGTTAATTTATCATTGCCCAATCAGCAATCAGCTTATGAATTAGTATGATGTACTTTCGTTATATAATTTCTGGTTGAAAGTTAGTTTGTTAAACAAGCTCTCCGAGCATACACACACCATTAGTTGACCCGAGGTAGTTGGTTATTAGGAGTTGAGTTGTGGGTGTCAGAACTCCTCATGGTGTAAATGATGAAGATGATGCAATTTGCCCTCTTGATAATGTTGCTCTGCCTGTTGTTCTTCATCCTAAACTCTGGCCGGTTTCCGTAAATGCTGCTTAATTAGTTAGCACGTTGCATTATTAGATAATATCTATTTCGGTGTATAAATATAGTAATGACAAGGAAATACTAGTCAATAGAAGTGGTGAAAGTTACTGACAGCTTGTATAAATAGTTTCGAGTCTAAGCAAGTAGCTATTGGTAAGGAATGCGGTTTGTCATCAAAGGACATGCCAGGAAATAGATAGCGGTAGAATGCACTCGATAGATAAATGCGGAGCGGGATAAAAAGTGGTCCTTATTGTTCGCACAGTAAATTACCAGAGGTTGACAATGGGTTAGCACTCGACTTACCTGGGCAACCTTGATGAAGTTATCGACAATGATGGTGATTGGTAGGGCCAACACCAATACTCCGCACATAATGGCTGCCGATGCAATTATTTTACCCACTGAAATTATTTCGTTTCAAAGTTGATAATTTGCAAAAAAAATTGTAGATTTTTGAATCTGGTTAATTGGTGTTTTTTTCACTGTTAGCAAATTACAAAGAACTTACTCGTTGTCGCAGGGACCGCGTCACCGTAGCCTGAAAATGCAAAGCAACATTATGCGGTTTCTCTTGTTGATTATTCGACGCTTTTGCTAATCGGGACAAGCAGTAATAATAACTCTTTGCTGGTGATGAATTAATGAGACGTGTGTCTCTGAACTTTGCATTCTAGCCTTTTCCAGCGTCTTTTATATGACAAAAGCCACGAAGGATAAGTAATTAGGATAACTTACCAACTGTGGTCATTGTCACGATACACCACCAGTACGCCGCTGGAATACTAGTGAAAGGTGTGCCATCTTCATCTTTTTCCAAGAAATATATCATTGTTGAGAAGAAGACCACTCCCGTTAGAAGGACAATTGTCATCATCTGCAGTTGTTTCTGCGAACGCTGTAGTGTCAAACCAAAGGTCTGCAGGCCGGAACTGAACCTTCCCAGTTTGATGATTCTAATGACTCGAAGAACTCTGAGAATTCGAACAACGAGGAATGCCCATCGAAGGTCTCTCAGTTTCTTGTCGTCAACTCCGCAAAGAGTGAGCAAAAGCTCCAGATAGAATGGAACTATAGCGAGTAGGTCAACCAGGTTCAGTGGTTTTAAGGCGAAACGCAGCTTTCGAGGTGCTGCGAACAACCTAAAATATAGTAATTGATGATGTACAGTAATACCAGTACTCTTCCGTTTCCTGAAAACAATTATATTTTCCAAATGCCAACCTCAGGCAATATTCCACCGTGAAGAATGCTATGCAAATTCTTTCCGTAAAGACGAATGCCGGATGCTCGACTCGCATTTCTTCCACTTTTTCAATAACAGATACTGTTCCATTGGGTAGCACGACGGTTTCATTATGTGGGGGCATGTAGTGAGTAACCTAAATTAAATATTTTATTTTTCCGTTATCTCTCGCTCTCTCTCTCTTTCTCTCTTGCGTAGAGTTGGATAAAGGAACCATAGTTCATAGTGCGCCCTAAATCCCCAAGCCATGTGTTTTAGATTTGGCACGGTCTATTTGAAGATCAAAATAAAAATTAAAGAGGAAGCATTTTAACCTGAAAATCGGGAATTGTTCCAAACGAGAGACCCATAACAGAAATTGCAACAAATAATGTGGAGGAGAGTTCGAATGCTTTGGCCTGCATAGAACTGCCAGGCCTTTCCAAAAATGTCCACATGCGGCGGCGCAGTTTTCCGAACATAAGGTCGTCGAAAGTATGGTCATCGACCTAAAGTAAATGTACATTATAAGTGTAGCAAATTCGTTATCCAACCTTTATTTTTATATATTTCTTGATTATACCGGATGATTTTACATTAAAACTACCTTTTCTTCTTCCTTTTCCTCAAGCTTCTCGCGCGGAACTATATCCGCACAGCATGACCCGACATGCTGATGCGAAATCCTCCAAAAGTCCAATTCTGACAAAAATGAGGCCGGACAAACCTCAGAAGGCCTGTGGATTACACCCGTTGCATAGTACTAAAGTATTGAATTGAATTGAAAACATTTTTCGGATCAACACAAAACAAAATAATCTTGTTATGCAAAATATTTTACGTGCAGCATAATGGGTCCTAATTGTTGGACATCCAAAATAATATATGCGATTATCAACAATTCACGTCAAATAAGCAAAAATCATACTTGAAAAATAGCCTCAAAAGCAATAGGAGACCGCTGGAAGAAATACGCGTCATCCTGTTTAAAGTAAGCATCGGCCACCTGAATGTGTGAATTTAGTTCTGGTAATATAAATATTTTTTTATAGCGGAAAATAGAGAAAAACGCTAACCTTTAACCGTGCCGTGTGCGTTAATTGCACAAATTTTGCGAGAAAAGTAGTTGGTTCAGCCCGTAGCAAAGCATCAATAAGTAGCAGGTATTTCTGTCCTCCAATGTTCAAATTAAGAAACATTGCTTCTCCATCTGGGCCGATTCCTCCCGGTGAAATTACCTAAAAAAAATACTTCCTTTCTTTGCATAATTGTTCTTTCCATCGATTTATTGCCGTCATTGTAGGTAATCTGACACCGTGGAGAGTTTGTTTTTCGTTGAAACCAAGCACGTGTGTTTCTTAGAAAGGAACAAAAAGTATCTACGGCATATTATGTAGTTTCATATTTGACTAAGAAAAGTTTGGATCTTTACGTAACACCTGGTAGGCTGTGAGTGACATTGTGTTTTCGAAAAGAATGACAGACATCACACTCAAAAGTGGGAGAAAGCGGGTCTAGCATCATTGCTTTTGACACATAACTCGCGTTTCTTGGGAGCTCTTTAGCAGTCTGCAGGTTGGAATTGATCCCCAACTTCTTAGCGCCCATGTGATTGATCACTTATCATAAAATGAACGAAAAATTACCTGGAAACAGTCGGTGCCTCCAGCCTTCCAAACTTCGTCAAGTTGCTTTGGATTCCGCCTTTCGGCTTGAGCCATCGCGTCCGTGCGACGGAGCGGGATCAGCCGCTTTTTGTGCTGCTGCGCGGCGCTAAAATCGGCAATCGTGTTTGACGGCGCAAGTTTGGCGGAGACCACAGTGGTCCTGTGGCAAGTCAGCTTGGAATCGAATCGGAGAGAATACCCCCGATATTGGTCTGCGATTGTGTCTATTAGTTGGCAGCGCGCATGTGGTACCGTTTAGCGGGCTGCACAATGATTAATCACAGTCTTTCACTTCTGCGGCAGAAACTAATGGACGAAGTAAAATTTTCTATTCAATATTAATTCCGCGTCCCCTAAAGTTCAACATTTTGCATAACACGTTGCTTTATTTGCTTTTATTTCGTCCAGCTGTCTTGGCTTGTTGACTAATTGAATTCACGCCGTCCAATCTTTGAAAGAGCTCGCGTTCTTAAGCAAAAAGGGCCAATTGCCTCAAAAAAACTTGAAAAGCTTCCTCATTTCTGCCCCGCTAGGTTACTGCCGCAGATTGCGCAGTTCAAAAATGCTGATAGTCAAAATGCAATTTTTGACACTTTTCGCGCATCTCATCCAATGAAATTTTTCGACTGCCTTGACATGATTTTCCTAGAGTCCTCCCGTCAAAATATGTCAAAACACAGCCATCCATGAGTAAATTCTATCATATAAAGAAAGAACTTACCATGGTCATTGAACAAAGAATTTAGGTTTTTGTGAAGTGCGAAAGGTGTGCTTTTTGAAAATCATAAGGAAAGTGTTTGAAAAAAAGAGAGCAAGAAAGAGCTGGCTAGAGAATTCTTGAACACCAATTGAACCACGCTCTTTCTGTAGAGGTTGAAGACACTCACCCGCTGATCATGTTTCCTGTGACCCTAAAACGTTTGAATTTCATTTGCACATCATAGCCGGGCACGGGGAAAGCTACCGAATTGCGGTGTTGCAATACCGCTTGCGATATCGCGATCGCCATGAAGCTGCGCGGTTACAGATTCAGATTCAGCAGCTCGTTTTCTAATTAATTCCTCTGATTTTCGGCAAAATAATATGCGCCAAATTGTGGAAAATAGTCAAAGACGTATGTGTAGTAGTTCACAATAACCGAGTATTTTTTGTGCAAAATAGAGAATATGGCACAGTGCGGCAAAAAAATAGACTAGTCAAAATAGAGTCTTCTTATCCTTGAGGCAATATTCTATTTCTTGTGTGAGATCAAGTATCCTTGGTTTTGGACCGAACTCATGTCCTGCTGGGCAGATCCAGGCAGTAGTGCCCCGCCCTCGGGCAGAATAGCGAGCTGGCGAACAATAAAAAAATTCGGGATATCTTGGCCGGTAATAAGATTGACCGGGCAGAAAAACAAACGACGAGCGTGTTCTCTCTCTCTCGATATTAGTGTTATTTTCGGATACAGCTGATTTTTGAAGAGTATTCGTTTGTTGAAGAATTATCAGCTGTGAGTCAGCCGGCTGCCGATTGGGTGATTATAAATTTATTGAATAAATAATGAACGCTAATGAATAAAGCGTTCCCAGGGTTTCCGGGGAAGGAGTTCCTTTTTTGGGTGAGTGTGATATTACCCCGGGAGGGCGGAGTGGACTAGTGGGTTCTTCTTCCCGAATAGGCTGTGATTGGGAATGGCAGACTGGGCGAGTATGGGGCCGAGAAGACTTGATTTCTCGTTGAGAGTTCAGAAGTGACTCGACCAACAAGTTGGAATTTTATTTGAAATTTGTGGAACTTTTATGATTGTGATCTTTGTTATTCGCAAGTGACCAATAATACCAAATGTGGGGATAATAGTATAGAAATATAATTGAAATAAATGTGTAGTGAATAGATGCTCTTTTTTGAAAATGCAGTGAAGCAGACATAGTTGATGGCTGAGTTAACAGGAATACTGCCTTTCAAGTGTATCAGATTACACAATAGTTGGCTGATACTGAATCTCTTATAACCGCAGCGCTTCAGGGACGATCGCGATATGCATGTTTACCTATGTTGTCATTGAACAACTCTACTTTGAAACTGAAAAAAAACCATACTTTTTACTTTTTACGAATATAAGGCTTGAATACTCCAATCCTGGTTTTATAATAAGTATAAACAGATCCACTCATTCATATTTTCGCACCACTTTCATACATATTGAATTTTAATTGTACATATATACGGCAGCACATTTCTAGGAAATAAGTTAACATCTATCTGTGATTCAAGGTCTTTACCTACTGTCAGGGTTGCTCGGCGGAATAATTTGTGTTACGATTTAATATTGACGCTTTACTTTGTATTTTTTTGGCTACTTTGAAGCTATTATCTATTATCACTTTTTGGGGACAGCTGCCCATTCGGAAATTCCGTGGTTTGCGGGGATTTTTGAGTGATACATATAACATGTCACGTCAGAAAGAGAGAGAGGGAGACCGAGAGAGGAGGAAGGAGTGGAGAGATGGAGTTAGATATCGTGTGATGCAAAGAGAGTGCGGGCAGAGGTGTTAGGAGGTGAACGGATATGAGCTATAATGGATGATGTTGGTTTTTAGGTCCAAGAGAAATTTTCACGATTGGTTCCTTGACTTTGGCAGTAGATCTTTGGGAATTGATTGGCCGGTGTAATGATAAATTTACGATTAACCCAAGTGACATTACAAGGCACAAATTAAGTTGAATGCTGGAGAAGTGAACATACGTAGTGTGGTGTAGAAACAGTCCATGCAAAAAACCCATAATTGGTAGTAGAAGAAACCCGGTTTCTATAACTCACCCATTCTGTCGAAGGCTACTGTAGCTAATGCTTCCAGTGCAAGCCATTTGTGGTTAGTCGTTGTCGGTTGGACGTTCAGTATTATCGATTAGTTTTGGATTTCGCATTCCCGACTTGAGAGTCGGGAGGTTCTTTAGCTCAGTCAATCAATAAGCCGTGTGACGATTCTTAGATAAAGTTTAAAAGTGGAAGTATCTTCGGAAACTGGAAAAAACAATAGAGAAGACGGTCAATATTTTACGTGATATTAAAATGAGTAAAGTAAAATTGACTAGTCTGAACACGCGTTACGATGAGGCGTATGGTTAGATATTGCGGTTGACTTATTATTAGTTATGGAATGAAAGAGAGGGGGACTTTAATGTGCGGGAGCCATGTCGGAGTGAGCGGATCAGCGAGACAGTATGCTTCTAAGTGGAGGAATGAGGTACATAAGGGATTTGTTCCCTTCTGTGTCTTGGAGCGAAATATCGAACGGAGATTAGAGCCAAGTTCTTGGGGCCCGGATGTGCCCGTTACATTTATGACGGGGAACCGATGTAGTATCTCAGATATGTCGTTGACTTTTTCTCCAGCTATAATTATAACCTATATTCGAATGCCAGTATTGATCCCGCCAGAGAAAACTCCCCCACCAATTAGCGAATGTGATGCTATTTAGATTGTGGGGCTTCCTAATACTAATAATACGTTCAAGCTTGCGCAGGTGGAAATTGGGCCTTGTGAAAAAATGGAAGAATATTGAAGGAAGTTTGGTCGTTTCCAAAATAGCTTCAAGTGGGATGCAATTGTCATATAAAAGCACGTGAGGTCAAGAATATTCAAAATTCAAAAAATATATACATCTTCTTGGTCTCTGTAACCCTTAGGGAGCATGAGTGAGGATGGCGTCCATGAAAAGGACTAAATTGTGAAGGGAGGCGCCTCATGATCTCTTTTAGGCATTGAGAACACATACGACTGTTGAACCTCTTGAAATTCGTAAGACATAACACAACCTATTGTGTAATGTATATTCTAGACTAGGCCTTTTATCCTTGGTTCAGAGATGAATTTTGGCAACAATAAGATACTAATTAAAAGGCGAAAAATCAGTGGTTCTTTTGACATTCAAACAAAAACGGGTGGTGTTGAGAAATTTTTTGATTTCATATAGAAGCAGACATAAAGAAAGGCACTGAAGCGTAGAAGAAGCCAGATAAAAAGTGTGAAACATAAAATAACAGTGACTAGACGACTGAAGCTATTAGGCTACACACTTGACAACTTATAGAGTTTATATTCTGTAATTTTCTCAACTTTTCGAAGAACGTGTTAACTAGGATTAGAAACTTCCAGGGCGACCACTTTTCGTTCATTCTGTTCGGGCTGATGAGTGTGTGGGAATTTTTGGGTTTGTTATTTAAAGGGGCGCCAAAATTCACACGTCAAGGACCCTTGGCCCTAACGCGCTAATATTGATTGATTGGGTGCGAATGATGATCGAAAATATAGATCATTTGGGGCTTTTATCCCTTTTCTTGGAGAGGAACGACTCAAGTTGCTATCACTTTAAACGTCAAATTTGAGCGAAAACTGTCACCTAAGGGAGAAATGTGAAATGTGGATGTTTGGACTTGTAAATATAGAATTTCAACTTTTCAACATAGATTTAAATCAGAACTACACCCGATACCAATAAAGTGGTGCATGCTCCATGTTTACTGAGTGATTGTATATATGCACTTTTGGACTCTGCGCCCTACATCATACACACATTCGTTTTACGCTGAGCTTCCTAGTTTTTTTTTAGGTTGTGAAGGTACCGACTGCGGTTGGAGGTGTATCATTAGAATGATAGCCATCTCACTAAATCCTTGATCTTTAACCCTTTTTGCTTAATCAAGCATTTCTGGTCTTATATCGGGAGGCATCATCCCTTAATAATTTTTCAGTGAGCGCAATTACATTAAAACCATCGCTGAAGAAAAGTGTCACGTTTGCAACAATCAAATTGCAAATTTTATGATGAGACTAGAAAACCAAATAGAAATATTTAATTGTTGTTTCCATATTATAACTACAACCTTTCTTTTGCATATAATTGCTTGAAAATCAATGCTCTTTTTGAGCAGCAATGTTTACACTGTCATTGGCTTATTTTCAAAAAAGGTTGTTTTTGCTCTGGTACCTATTAACAATATACTTCTAATGAGGTATGCAAAAAAATAATGTTTTTCTTACCATAGAAATGGTTTTTTTTATATCGAAAGAAAAATATTTCCAGAGGTTTACATAGGGGCTCCACACACTGCTACTTCTGTTACAAAAAAAGAACATTCTACTAACGATAAGATAAGGCCATAAGCCATAAGGCGTCCACTGAAATAAACTGGAAAGTTGCTAGCCTCCTCCACTAAAAACAAGAGAAAGTAGACTTATTCTGGGGTGAAAATGAAAAAGAATATCGAATATACAACAAACATAATAAACTTTCTTTTCGCTTGACTGGCTTAGAAATTCATAGCCGTTTGGGAAAGTGGAAACTTCAGATGTATACACGGACTTCTGACTGCATATTTGAAAATATTCGTATGACAGAAATATTAATAAAAGAGCCTTTTTACAATACATATAAGACGGTTATTGTCCAGTGATTCCATAGAAACGACATTGGGATTATGGATAACGTAGACGTGTATGTGTATTAAATTATGGTCAAATATAATTAGTGAATAAATTGTATGTCAAGCAATAATAAGAGGAAGTACGTGTATCATTTAACTGACTATTGCCGGAAATACTATTTAAGAATGTTGCAAAGTCAAAGAAAGAGGTCTTTAAACAAACGTCTTTACGCCATGACAGGGCCTTAATTTAGGCGGTGTCCTTAGTTTATAGGTTTTTTGACTGAAAGCCCAGTGTTTAATTTCCTCGTTGTTTTAGCGTTAGCAGGGGAGGAACTTCACATAAAAATGGAAATACTGTTAGAAGATGGTTATTCAATTTGTTCGTGCTATGAATATAATCTTGAATAGAGTTCTCCATAAGAAGGTAGAGTGGAAACTGACTAGTATAAAAATAGTATCTACTAGTGGAAACTGATTAGTATAAAAAGTATATACCAGTGGAAACCGATTAGTATAAGGATAGTATATACCAATGGAAACCGATCAGTATAAAAAGAGTATCTGCCATGGAAACCGATTAGTATAAAGAAACTATATAGTTAATGGAACTAAAACTAACTGATCACACCATACTATTATGTAACATAATCATGGATGAAGAGCAAATTTAATGGGCTGGATTATAGGAAGAAGAAAACAGTGGGAGCAGAATTTGAAATCTCCCTTTTGAGCCTTGTTTTCGGGCGGTTCTAATGAGTGATTGGCCACTCTCGTGTACCAAATTGCGTGTCATTGGCTTCCGGGCCTCAGTATTTCAGAGAGTTACAAATAATTCATTTCTTTGGTGATCTCATGGTCAGTCCCACACACTGCAAGTTTTATTAGGGACTATTTTTTCGCCAGTCGCCTTATAAATGAGGGGAAAAAAATGTTTTAGCAGGCACAATAAATTGTTTCTTTTTTTTTTTGCCGACAAAAAAAACATAGATAGTCTCATGCGCGCGAGGGTGTTATAGTTCTAGACACATTACCGTTAAGTGTATTATATGTATATATTGTCAATGGCGTTACCATTAGCAATTTTTCTTGAGCTCACAGTTTCTCCCTCCTTATCTCTCTCTTTTACTCGCTGAATATGTTGACAATAAAAAGAAACGCTTGACGATAGTTATTGAATGTGATCTGCTCAATATATGTTCGATCAATATTACCTTTTTGAAACTAATCAATATAGGTGGTCGAATAGCTAAAGGGCTGCAAAAATTAGAATACTAGAGACGCAGTGTGAAGAATATATGTTGGGGCCTGCTTGTGTCCCAGGTTCTATGGCAGAGTGTTGGTGACTATCTCCTGGTAGGACAAAATCTGAGTGGTCTGCAGTCTCTTCAACATTGGACCCTCTCGAGACAGAGAGAGAGACAGAAAGAGGGATAGAGAGGGACATGGATAGAGAGAGAGAATAGAGAGAGACAGAGAGAAGACAGTTTACAGAGAAGAGACTGGACGCATCAATTTTGAGATTTTGAGAGCCGAATAGCTATTTTGTGCGCTGAGTCCAGGGAGAAGTATGTTATTCAGAGCTGCAAAATCCAGCTAACAGAACAGTAGTCTTGGGCTACAGGTGGTATATGTAGATCAATTGCTATTTCTATTTGTATGTTAAATTGTAGATCAATTGTTACTTGTACAAAGTTGTAGTCAAGCTCAAAACTCATTTTCAAGTCTCTTAACGTTTCTGCGGATTCCGTTCCAGTAAATCAATAATACGAAGCCATTTTTCCACGTTTGAGCTTCAGGACTTTTTATGCGCAAAGTTCAATTTTCAAACGAATCTTTTCGGAAAGGTAACATATCGGGGAAGGTTGCGGCGGCACACATTGTTTACTTATCAGAGGATTAACGGTCGATTAGTGGGATGGATTACCGAGTTCAGAACATAAACACTCGAAATGATAAATACAGAATTAGACATCTCAGACACTCTGTCCGCTAAAAGGTTGCAGGTTTACTGTTTGGTTCAATTGGGTTTGCGAAATTGGGCCAATATTTAGAGAGTTGTCGTATCGTTTAAAGTTGCACTGGTCCAAAGTCCAAGCAACTTTGCGCACTGTTGCCGCCTAACCAATTTAGCGAGTACGAAATCCGGAGAATAATTAAATAATTATATAACTCACACACCTTCTAACGCTGGACATCTAGTGGGCATTCAATAGTTAGAATTATGGCACATATGGTAGTGTCAGGGGGTGGAAACTCTGGCCTTTGCGTTCATTACATATGACAGTAAAAAGTTTCTTCCCAGATGCACATTTAGCGACACGTTGAGGTCATAAAACATGCATTCGTTATAAGTCAAAGGAAGGCAGTTAGGGAAACGATCAAGAATTAGCCACAAAGTTTCTAGTTACTTGAATTTTGTCCACGACAAATAATTAGCGCAGTCTTGTAATTACTTGCAATAACTTTAGTAATAATTAAGTGAAGTAAAAATTAAAAAACAGGTTCATTAACCAACCTCGATCGTAGTCGACTAACAATAAGATAGTTCGTTGTGTAATAGTAAGGAAGAATAAAAAATAAAATCTTCCGGGCCTTATCGTTTGAAGGTCAGTAACATTACTGCCTGCCTCAAGCCACTGTTTTACCCTTTGTAGTGGTTTGAAAATCTCAATCATTTCGCATTTTCGTTGTGTCGCGCAAGCCCATTTATTCCTTTTTTCGTTTGAGATTCCAATATGAGAAAAAAAGCCTCCGGGATAGGATTGTTTTAAAACGAGTTGTGCGTGTAAGTGTAAATGTTCAGTGATCATTTTCAATTGTTATGAATCTACAAATAGTTATATTGTTATTAGACATCAAAACTTAGCTATTTCGATTGCACAGGATTCTTAGAGTATCGGTGTATAGATAGGACACAACAGCAAAAACTTGCAATATGTAAACTAATAGTTGACATTATTAATAACAAACCCTTCTGTAGAATCTTCGGATTCTGTTTCCCATGTATATCCATTGGCACAGCTATCGTAGTATTGATTATTCGATGGACCACTGCTTGTCGCATAATGTGCCCTTATCATGGCCTTGCAATCAACTAATCGATTAATTTAATATATAAATTATTACGGAGAAAAAGTTAACATTCGTAAAAAAAAGGAATTTAATGCTTTAATATGAAAGGCTAATTCCAAATTTCAGATAATTTTACGATTGAAAATTTACAAAAAACATCAATGTGAGGAAAGCAAATGCAAATAAGGGTCTTTATGAACGCCTATAGCCATAACAATGCTAACAGAAAAGAACCTAAGAAATCCAATATAATTTAGTGATTATATTCTATGACGGAGAGTTATTCACAGACAATTCATAAATTCTGCGAGAAAACTAGAAGCATATTCTATAGTTTGCGGCTTCCTTGTAATTTACAAACACCAAAACAAAATTTTATGTGGATTTGATATTTTTCGCTGGGTAAATCATGTTTGCGTATCCGAAATTCCAAAAAAACATGTTCAATGCTGTCTTAATTGTCGTGTACATGTAAGAGAAAAATACATCAAATTTTCTGGTTATGTCTTCATATATAAGATCAGCTTATCCCGATTACAATATTTACTTGTGGCCGTGAAGTTTATTCGAAGAACATACAGAAGGAGAAAATTGCTTCAAATGCATTTTCGACTTCAAGTACAAGTTGTCAGAACTAATTTATTTCTGGTGGGAATAATTTTCTGCAAATCACGAATTGTTGGCTCTCTATCAAATTCAAATGTAAAAAATATCCTTATTTTAAGACTTAACGTTAGTTATAGCAAAATCCGCAGCTCTTTTTGACTCCTATGTTTTACCACACGAGGGTGTATTTCGTAGAGATCTGTTGTTCCGTGAGCGGAAAAAAAAGTGTTTGGTTTTAGGTTACGGATGTAGTCTTTTATTACTAGGACTCTTAAACCAAAGGGATCTCTTCAAAGTGATAGGGCCTACACAAACATACGTTGAAGCAGGATGTGGCATTTAGTCTAGTTTACACTAATGGATAAAATGGGATAATATTTGAAATATTTAATGACAATAATTTTGCGTTACACCAACAATATTATTATTAAGATCTACTCGATTTTAGTATATTAACTAGGAGTCAACGGATGGCACGAACACTTTGTATTCTCACATCCGTATTGGAAGAGTACAACCTTTTTGCGCAAATCATTTTTTCGAAACATTTGACAAGATTTTCGACGTCGTCCCTTCTGACACAGCCGCGGGTAAAATTCTATTTGCATATGACAATTCGCATAAAATTTGGATGTGGTCTTTAGTGCAGAGATTGGGTTCAGTCAGTAGGTGGGTGGAGGTTAACAGAACCTTGTTGACTATGAAATTTGCATACCATAACTAAAGAAAATAACTCACGCAGGCGTCAAGGACTTCATCGTGAAGAATATATATATGAGGGCATATGACTAGGACACTGGGTTAGGGTAAGCATATGCTCTTAGGCTGTCTCATAAAAGTAAATGGGATTTTTGGTGTGGTGGTACATTAGGTATAAAATAAAAGCCAGGCCAGGAAGCTTCTTGCTGTAAAGGACGTGCTTCCTACAGTCAAAAATATTAAATACTTACGCTTACTTTTTTATGTGACTGATCTAATGTGCGCTTATTTTGTGCGGAATAATGAATTTCTAATTTTTTCTGAGCTTGCGTCTTTTGCATCTTGGTATTGTTAGAAAGA
The DNA here is from genome assembly GCA_036852015.1 of Pelodera strongyloides. Taxonomy (NCBI): domain Eukaryota; kingdom Metazoa; phylum Nematoda; class Chromadorea; order Rhabditida; family Rhabditidae; genus Pelodera; species Pelodera strongyloides. The sequence continues at coordinate 60,490 of JAANDG010000281.1, forward strand.
TATCATACGACTATTTATGGTTAATCTGTCAATGTGTTGCTTTTCTTACAATTAGTGAAACATTTTAGACACAGTTTTTCCTGTGTACTTATTGAGCGTTTTTTATTACTTGAAATTGTGCACTGCCTCGAATTTCACCTTTATATTTATATGGATCGGATTACTTATAAGTAAATATAAACCATGAGTATATATGTACATTATGATGTTGACAGACATTCGTAGCAGCAGTGTTTATTTTCTTCAGAAGATCTTTGTACATTAGCCATATTGTGGGGTTTATATAATACATAGATTCATGAAAAAGTTACCCTAGGACCTTGCATAAACTAAATAAGTTTTTTTTCATCTGTTTCTTCTAACCATTTCGGAGACAATAACCAGAAGTAAGACAACTCACGGTCCTCTATATGCAGGCATTTAATGGGCTTAATATTACAGGATTGGTCGCAGAAATTAAATTATAGTATTTTATTTTTGCATAGGGTCCGCGAGGGACCCATAAAAATAATCATACGTGAAATAATTTGATTTATAAGTGCATTATTGGGTCGTCACAGTAACAATTGTGTGGATTTGACTCATTTGACGTTTGCCAAAGAAATATTTATATTTATATTTTTTGGGGGAGGCAATGATCTTGATGTGCATAACTTTATAGTTTCGTTTGATCTGGAAACTATTGAAATAGATTTTGCAGGGACTATGAATTTTGAATTCTAGCTTTACTTACAATACTGCAGTTTTTTTCTGAAATCCCCACCCCGGCTAGACGGTACTACGTACTACTTTTTTACGCAAAAGACAAGGAAGGTTTCGACTGGATTTCAATTTGGGTTAAAAATTAATGAAATGGACCAAATGGAAATGCTGATTGTGAGAAATACGAAAAAAAATATTTCACATATGTATATTTTACAAGTATGCGCTCTAAACACGAGAACAAACGGGGTACTTCGTTCAAGAAAGCAAGTCAAAAATACGAGTTGAAGCTCCAAAAAGCTTCTCTAGTTGTACGTTTCTAACTATGCAATATGGATATTTTACCTTCACTGTCACTGTTTGTATGCTGCCTTTTTGGCTGGTGTTCAAAAACAAATATCGTTTATTCCCGTGTTACGTGCCGTGGTAATTGCGGGGCGATTAAATTAATGTTGTCCAAAGAGGGGGCTTTCGTTCACATTTCCGTTTACTATAAATCATATAAATCATAAGGGAATACGGGGAACTCTGGAAAATACCGTAGTGCTATATATTCTGCGACCATGTGAAAGAAGTTGTAAATTGGCGAATAAAAACGTCCCCCCAACTGCCAACTTGAGAAGTTACTAGTCTTTTATGTGTTACTAAAGTAATTAAAGAGAAAGAAGTGCATACGAGATGTGAAGTTGAGACGAGTTGAGAAAAGTACTTGGAGCGAACATAGATCAAGCTTTACATCAAAAGTTACTTATCCGGAAAATGTGTATTTTTGCTTTAGAATTGATCTTTGAAGTAATTTGTATACCGTGAAATTGTATTCGTAGTTTTATTTAAATATCACTTGAAATTCTCTCACTAACGACCTTAATTGCAATTTTTTTCACATCATCTTTTACTTGATGGATTGTGAAGGAAAAGAATGCATTTACTCGCCCTGATGCACAGCTAATTGAGTTACGGATTATTCAAAGGATTTTCGTTTTGTGCAACAACCAGGGCACGATAAGGGAAATATTTTGTTTTAAAGTGAAATACCGGCCGGTTTTTGAAACAAATCGAGTACACCAGCATTCTTATGCAGCTTATGCAAATGAGCATAAACTAGAATAAAAACTCGAGCTAAATTCGAGCAACTTAGCATAAATACGTAAACATTCAGTTATCCACGATGCGTTTCAAAAACCGGCAGGTATTTCGCTTTAAAATGCGTTATAGTTTCAGCCTTTTTAATATGTTTGCGCTATTGAAGCTAGAACATATATTTTATATGCATCACACACACACAAACGCTTATATAAACACGCACGCATACATTATAAAGAAGCACCTGCGTATATAAAATACAACTTCATACATCTTTCTAAAATAAAACTTTCTGCAAGCGCATTAATATGCAACTTTGAGCTTCATTAAAGGAAACCTACTTCAGCATCTTTTACGAAGTCAGCAAGATGTGAATTTACTTCAATACTTTAACTCACATGGTCGGCATGTTGGCGTAGTCTTTTTCTCGGTCCGTAACCGTTTGTTCCGTAAATTAGAGACTAGTTTGGGTCTTTGGCCCTAGACTTGCGGAAATCGAGGTCCTGTTCGCTGAATTCCTGTCCGAATTAAGCGTTAACGAACTGAATAAGGAAGTAGAGTGGTAGAGCTTGCAGCAAAGAATCGCCTTTTGGTCGCCTCTTTTCACATGTAGCGATTATGAATTTCAATTAGATTGTTGCACATGCAAATTGGTAGTCGGAAGGGTAGAGACAGAAGACGTACTCGGCTCTTTCTCTCTCGGTTTCGGCGACGCAAAGAACGCTATGTCGGGGACTGATTCTTGGGTCTTGGGTCCATATGCAGCAGAGGGTAGAACGGGACGCAGCACCCGCCCACTAATAGAAACACCCCAATTCTCGCAGAAGCTTGGAGGAGACCACGAGCTGAACTTGGGCAAAAGTGCGAAAATACCTGGGGGTGCCTTTTAGTTCATAGAAACAGGTGCAAGCTTTGATCCCAGGTCTTTAGTCAGGTAACCTTGAAATCTTCTTAATTAGCGTCGGATGCTTAGGCTAATTGTAAATACCTCTGTACTTTCGTCTCAGGAAATGAGCCATATGTCTTAAATCTTGAGCTTACTCCCAATCAAAGGCCCTGATATAATTGATTAAAAAAGGCATTTCTCAATGTTCGATGTTCATCTAAAAGCCCTGTGCTTTTGTTGGCGGCTAACATAAACACTGACTAGTGTTGGAGATCACTCTGTGCCAAACATGGACGTATGGAAGAGTGGGAAAATTGTTTCATTGACTCAGGAAGTATTTTTTAATATTATTAAAAAACAGCACCATGTTTTGTAAAAGTCACACAATTTACTACAGCAATACTAATTTCTCTGTTAATCGTCAACCCATTAGGCTTAAATTTCCGTGGTGTTACGATGTTCATCTGATCTCAATGACGTTCACAAAAATTCAGTAACTTTTCACCTGATATATATATATATACCCTAAGGCCACCCGCAAACACCTGCAAGTAGTATGCTTACAAGTTCGTCGTTCCAAAATTGACATGAAACTCCAATAAGTGTGGAATTAATTTTGTTTCACCTTGTGTGACAGCAGAGAAACCTTTATAAATTGAGTAATTTACTTTTTAAAAAGACTTTTGCGACGTTGAGTCCTCTTGTTGATAGAGTACTTCTCATAAGAGTGATTAAATAGTTATTCCGATTTCAAGGAATTTCCAACAAGGTTTTTGCTCTTTAGCGCCTCTCTTAAGACCTACAAATTACGTTTTTCTTCTTTTCTGCGTGATATGTTGTCACGCAGATGTGTACTCTTGTAGTCTATCCTGGAGGAACCTAGGTAATGTCTTTGAACACTGTATTGAACCATATTGAATAAAGAAACGTAGTCTTGACACATACACAACTTTTACTTTTCCTAGTACTGACTAATTATTGAGTTTTCAAAGGCAACATCTTCACTTCACATCTTTTCCCACTTCCGTCATTGCATTAATAATTCGTGGCGATAAGAACGCGCGAATAGGCTATTGGAGGACCCTGATTCAAATTAAGGGGCGGGGGGTCGTCTTCGAATTAATTTCTGGCGTCGCAGATTATGGTGCTTTTCTTCTTTATATATGTGTGCATATGTCATTTTCAATCGGAGCTTTTTTTACCCTTAGGGAGATGGAGTGATAGAGAGAGGGGAGAGTTTGAAAGATACAGAGGGAGAGAAATAGCTCCAAAAAAGAAGAGAGAGAAAGACAGAGAGAACGAGTGAGAGAGAGACAGAGAGAGATGCAAACGCATAAGCGAGTAGTCCGTGTGGGAATGCCATCCTCCGAGTGTTCACAAGTTCACACTCCAGTTGTGAGGAGCCATTTGAATGTACCGAGGAACATTGGTTTATGGTTTGGGAGAGTCATGTATCTGATATTTTTCGGCCCAGCTCCCATGTTGAACGATAACGAACTACTAACTAGCACCATATTTGTTTAGCAAACCGCAATAAATTTACTTTAAGTAAAAAATATATATTTAATTGTTGTTTAGTACTTAAAAGCCTTCTCTACCTTCATAAAGCTCATGTAGCATAGCCACCTCCGTTTACTATGGCACTGATTTCTGATCCAAGAAATGAACATCTCCATCTCTTCCTCAACATCAAATGATATGATTCAATAAGCCAGCAAAAACGGGCACAAAATATCTTTCTGGATATCTTTCCACGCGAGAAAGTGATTTTCTGTCAGAGGACTATCTCTTTCCGCTGAATCTTTGGGGCAATCAACGGCTGCTAAAGTTAAACCGCTGGTCTTAGAATTTCATAGGGAAATTGTGATATAATTTTTTTTACTAATATGAATGAATATGGAAGGAGGTTATTGCCTTGGCGACGAACGAATCCGCGAGTTCACCGGAAAACTCAAAGTTATTTATCTTTTTTTTAGGACGTCCACTTCCAAGTGTCGAATGGCTGGACAACAAAGGACAACCAATTCAAGATGGTGCAAAGTACAAGGTACGGTATATTTTTGTCAATAGGCTAACTAGCTTTCCATAATAATACTTTGCGCTTCCTCCTAAATTTGGATACTTTATGATATTCAAACACAATTGCTCCCATAAGATGTAGAAGCTGGTAATAAGCACGCGCATTTAAATAACTCCGCGTAATGCACGGGTCAGACAAATTAATCTCTTTGTTCTCAGGGGTTGCTGAGATACTAAAAGTGTCAGTAGAGAGCATACAGTAGAGTCATAGTGGAATTATATTGGCTGAAATAATTTTATTTTGGCGGAGAACATTTAAAAGGGATAGCGTGTAGTTCTGACTCGAAAACTTATAGGTGGAAACCCAAGGCGCAAATACCTGCCTAATTATCAAGAGCATTGAAACATCCGACCGCGGTGACTTCACATTGAAGGTCTCCAATAGATGCGGAAGCGATTCGGTCAACATTGGAATACAGGTAAACCATTAATTACCACGAGCCTTTTTTTAGTTAATTGTCAGACGATTGCGCACAATGGCCTACCATGCCTCCTAGTTTTTCACATAAATCTAACAATGAGCATTTTCTTGCGCAAAAGGATGCGCAAAAGGATACCTAGCATTTCCGCAACTGAAAATGTCCGTTACAAATATCCCCGTTGAACCTATGTACTAGAAACTACTCAATTTGCTTGGTTTGCGCTAACATGTAGTTGTGCAAACGAATTTTCAAAAGACGTACGTATTTACTTGATCGTTTTCTCTCATTTTGCTTGTTGTCTGCGTATCTCCATGACAAACGGCTTGAAACTTTCTTATGCTTATGCCTCTGCTTCCCTACTTCTCTTTGATGTCAAGCATATGCCCAACAACTACTTCAGAAAACGCCTCGACACCTTATTGAGTAATCGAACCTTGGGGAATAAAAAGGAATATAGAGGAACTTTAGGTTGTTCTATGGAACACGGGTGACAAGAGTAAATTCCCTTTAATTAAAATTAGCACCGAATTGTAAGTTGCCGAACTAATTGTAAAATTGTTCGGCTGGGGTGACTTATCTAGATCGAGATGCTCAAGTAACTATTAGCAATAACATCTAAACATTGTTTATGCTATGATTTAGGTTCTTTGTAAGTTCTTCGACAACAATCTTAACTTTTGCCGACTTTAAATGCTTTTTGAAGAAATCTAGGAAGTTTATGTTTTTTGGTTAAAGAACAAGGGCAATTTGCATTGTGTTTCCAAAATTGGGCGAACGAGGACAATAATTACGAGGAAAAAAACGGGGGTTTGGCAAGGAACAGCAAACATCAAGCGTATATTCTTTTTGAACACACGTGGTTTGAAAAGTGTAGAGGAATGAAACTTCTTTTAATAGTAAACAGGAATATGCTAACGGGCGCACTCATATTTTTACACTACGCGGGGAACCGTTGTACTATTTCGTTGTACTATTTCGGTATCAGTACCAAAGCTCAAAGCTCGGACACTGAGTTTTTATTTGAAAAAAATGAAAAACGATCGGCCGCACGTGGGTTTCGATAATTTATGACAACATTACTAAACATATCTGGCTAACCAAAATATAACAAGCTGATCACTGACCCACATGATGCCATTGAACCACGATGTAAATCGGAACTCTGAAATAAATTAGTTGGTCCACTATTTACAGTAATAAGAGCCATGCAGTGGAAATATACGACTGTATTACTGGTGTCCTATTACTGGTGTCCCTACGTTTAGGCATTTCTTAATTGCTGAACTTTCAACTCACCGTAGGAATAATCATTGCGAATGGATGTGTTCAAAATTATAGAGTAGGTGATATCCGGATAAAAGCTCCACAATAAATAAGAATCTGAAACCAACTAACCTAAAGTTAACAATTTACGCAACGAATTTAGAAACTAACTCTATGTAGACATAAGAGGGTGAGGCAAGTTGAGACGGGGTCCGTGTCTGCGTCGTATGAAAAATGAATTTATCACAATTTGTTGTTTTTGTTGGGTCTCTTTCCACTTCGCTTCGGAAGAAGATCCCAATGGGGAATTGACCGCAAATTCACTTTGATACTCAAGTGTTCCCCGTTTCTCATTCTTATCATCAACCACATGGTCCAGGATAAAAATTGATCTGTCAAAAAATTTCCACAAAACACACCCTATGATCTACTGTTAGTTAGCGCTCTGGCAGACATTTGCGTTGGTCTGGCCATAAGTTAGGTGTATATTTATGTTGGAAAATTCCTCACACATTGCCTGGTTCGCACTGCCAACGAATCTACCAATCAAGCAAGCGAAAAGAAAATACAAAAAAAATAATGAAAAGTCAATATTAAAAAGCAAGTTACTTAAACTATTGGCATTTTTTTGTTTCTATTTCCTGCCTATCAAACGAGTCGGCCAGTTTGCATTTCGGATTTGAAGGTGCGCAAAGCCGTTTATTGGGAGGGTTTATTCGTTTATTGCGATCGAAGTACCATTCGTTAATAGATGAATCGTCTGTGTGGGCGGTAACGGTTTGCAGATGACACTACTTAATAATTTAGGTATAAAATAAGAGCAAATAGTATTCTATACTGATATTCGAACGTTTTCCAAATATGGTACTTTTTTGGGGACATTTTGTTGAGGGTTATGTAATTGGTATTCAAGGTTATGATTCCTAGACCAACATTGTTCTTAAAAACTTATTGGCAGCTTTATTCCGTACACTGGCTAAACGTGAAATTTTAGGTGACCGACCGTCCAGAGCCTCCAGGTCGTCCAAGTGTACAAGATCAAAATGTGGATTCCGTGAAACTTCTTTGGGCTGTGCCCAAGCACGATGGGGGATCGGCCATTAGGAATTATACTGTGGAAATGAGCTCCGTGAGTATTTGATTTATTTTTATTATTATGCTTGTTGGATGATACGCCACAATACGCACTTTGATTATTAATGTATCGTTATATTATTAGCAATGTTACCAATTTGAATATTTAGGGAAAGCAAAAGACTTGGACCAAGGCTGAAATGACCAAGCAACCATTCACCACACTTTTCAATTTGGTTGCTGGGGAGACATACCGTTTCCGCATTCGCGCCGATAACACGTTCGGTATTTCTGAGCCTTCTGAGGAGTCGGAGCCTGTCACAGTCAAGGAGATGACGCGTCAGGTTGTCACGCCCCCACCAAAGGACAGAACCCAGGAGGAGCCAGAATCGGTCGATTACGATAAACTGGACACTGGGGTCTCGGAGAAGGAGTTGAATACAACCGTCGACTTGAACAGACTTCCTAATGATCTCCAAGCGAAGGTGAGAAGTTGTGATGGTTTAATAACGACCAATTATGTGTTAGCTTAGACACGAGTACATACAATGTTAATGGTGTAATTACGGTCAATTACGTGTTAGCTTAGACACAAGCACAAATGTATGCACGTAATATGTATGTGACGTAAATATAATGCGGCCTCTAGAAAACAAGCCATACCCTTTGAACCCCTGTCATGAACCACCCTTGAATAATATAACTATTTCAGTACATCATATGTGAGGAACTTGGACGCGGCGCCTATGGAACTGTTTACAGAGCGATTGAGCGAGCCACCGGAAAGACATGGGCTGCGAAGATGGTGCAGGTAAGGGTTGATTCAATCTATTTGTCTGTGTTATGCTTATCAGCTTAGATGCTCTTCACAATCTTCTATTAGGAAAACATGACCTCTCTGAATGAGCCTATTTATTCCTGCTCAGGTTCGTCCCGGAGTGAAGAAAGAAAACGTTCTTCATGAAATGAGCGTGATGAATGACTTGCACCATGACAAACTTCTCCGCCTTCACGAAGCATTCGACCTTGGAAATGAGATGTGTCTCATCGAAGAATTGTAAGTTGTTCACATTACTTGGGTAAAAATTACCCATACAATTTACCTGGATAGCTTAATGTTACAAAACAATTCTCCTCGACGCAAGTAAAACCTTTATTTCAGTGTGTCCGGTGGTGAACTCTTCGACAAGATCATGGAGGACGACTCGCTAATGTCGGAGCAGGAGGTTAAGGACTACATGCATCAGATCCTCCTAGGACTGCAGCATATGCACCGCAAAGACATTGTCCACCTTGATCTCAAGCCTGAGAATATTCTTCTCAAGGTGAGGTTAATCTTCAAATCCTAGTGGTGCCCCTCGCCATATACTGCTAACGGTACACTAGTAATATAATACCGTAGTTTTATATCCTTCTTGTCGTATTTTCGACACATGTATCGCTCTTTGTGTCCCAGTCTGTCTCTTTTTTTTTTGCACACTCTACAATAACGTTGATTCAAACACTTTATTTTAGGCGAAGAACAGCACGGACATCAAGATTATTGACTTTGGACTCGCCAGGAAACTGGATCCGAAGAAGAGCGTCAAACTTCTCTTCGGCACCCCAGAATTCTGCGCGCCCGAAGTTGTGAATTACCAACCTGTAGGATTAGGCACCGATATGTGGACTGTTGGAGTCATCTCTTACGTTCTGTGAGTTTTTTTTACTTTTACCTTACCCCAGTAGTTAACAAAAACGTCAAGTATAAAGTATAACGGTATTTCTTTTATTTATTACCTTCTAAATTTAGCCTATCTGGTCTGTCGCCATTCCTCGGCGATTCTGACGAGGACACCCTGGCTAATGTGTCGGCGGCCGATTGGGACTTTGATGACCCGAGCTGGGAGGACGTCAGCGATTTGGCTAAGGACTTCATCTGCAAACTTATGGTCAAAGACAAGAGGTTTGCCATAGACATTAATGAAGTTTACGACTGAAAAAGATGACGGCTTTTCAGTCGTGGTGCCTTACGCGAAGGAAATTTTAACACCACGTTTAAGAAGCCCATTTGCTTACTAAACCGTTTCAGAAAACGAATGACAGTGTCAGAAGCACTGCAACATCCATGGATTTCGGTGAGACATTTGGCACTAACCGTTCTCATTAGCTTTTCACTAACAATTTATTATCTAATCGCAGAGTGTTTCATGACAATCACTTTTTCACAATGTAGTAGTATTTAGTCAGTGTTGTGTGCGTCAATAATGATGTTCCTATAAGATACTTACTAGCAATAAAGCACCACACTTGTCCATGTTACCAACTTTCAGGGTCCTATGTTGTCCGCATTTAATGATTTGTCCGAATATGTCCAGGTTCGAACTATATATTTTGTTCTGCAATTAACCAATTGTTATGTTGCCAAGTTTGAAGCCCTAACATAACCTAATTGGTTTCCTACATTTTAATACTAACAGACTTTATACACAACGAGAATACTTTCTTAGTTGACATGGTATTACTAATGATCTAACTGAATTCTTATATTTTTAGAAGAAGCTACCCAAGTACCGCGGAAAGGTTCCACTCCGTCAAAAGAGAGACTTCATGTCAAGGAAGAGATGGTCTGACGACCTACTGCCTATTGGAAGAATGGTCAAACGAGGAGCCATATTCAGAAGGCTTTCGATGGATGGAGTATTCGAGAGGAACATTTGTTTCGGTAGAGTTTTGCATAGTTTTTCAGTGAGTGTAGTACGGAATGTTGTGGGAAAGAGTTTCATAAATAAAATAAATGAAAAGGCGAATTTCTCCTTCAGATACTGAATGCGCTCCCTCAATCCGCAAGCGTTTGGAGGATATTTTTGCCAATGTCGGTGACCTGATTGCTACTCTGTCATGCGATGTTGATGGAATACCATCTCCACGGATTAAGTGGTTTAAGGACCAAAGGGAGCTGAATACCAATACACCCAAGTACACATCAAGGTTTGTTTTTTCAAGCCTGTAGCCAAAATGTAGGTTGAAACCGTTAAAAAAGAAGATAAAATAACAGCCGTGTTTTAGATTCACCGACGGAATTGCCGAATTGATGGTCAAAAACATCGAAGAGAGTGATGCGGGCGTGTACACTTGCCGTGCTACAAATGAGCTTGGATCCATCGAGACTGAGGCAAAGCTGGTTGTCAAGCCTGTAGACAAGAAGAAAAAGGCAGACACGCAACCCACTGAAGCAAAGGTAGGTCCTTGATACCAATGATTAGCTGTTCGATAGCCACATAGTATGCAAAATTATAATATATATATATATATATATATATATATATATATATATATATATATATATATATATATATATATATATATATATCTTCATAGCTGCGATTATCTCAGAAATAACTCAAATGTTATTATCGGTTTTTGTTGTGAAGCGCTAAACTCTTTCTGATTTTCAGGCCAAGAAGGAACGTTCAGCCACGACCGTAGACGAACCTCCGGCAATGAACCAACCTCCTCTCTTCAAACACACCTTATTTGATCAGTCTATCAAGCTTGGAGAAACCAAGATTCTCTCGGTCACCAACACCACACTGCCTGAGCCAACCGTCAAATGGTACAAGAACGGAAAAGAGGTGCATCCAATCGATAATCGATATATGCAGAAACACGACAAGGGACGTTATGAACTAGAAATTCTGTGTTGTGAAATGGATGATGATGCGGATTGGAAGGCCGTTGGAACAAACGCATTTGGAGAATGTGACAGCTCGTGTCACTTGACTATAGAGGTTCCGGACGACATGAAGGCGCCTAACTTCATTCATCCGTTGTATGATGTTCGATGTGATGAAATGGAGAGACTAAAACTTGAAGTCAAGGTGGAGGCAACTCCACTCCCAGAGATATCCTGGTTCAGAAATGAAATTGAAATCCAACATTGCGAGCGGTATCGGCTGGAGTTCGATGACGAGCTAAACAAGTATTCAATGACAATTGTTGACGCATACGCAGAAGACTCTGGAGAGTACGTGTGCGTTGCGAAGAACAGAGTCGGAAGGGAGGAGTGCTCGTGCATGGTGACGATCAAGGAACCAGAGCAGAAGAAGCCAAAGAAGATTGACGACTCAAAGGCACCGAAATTCCGAATGCACCTTCCAAACCCGAGAGAGGCACCAGAGGGTACTGAACTTGTAATGGTATGTGCCGTAGCTGGAGAGCCTGAACCTAAGATCTCATGGCTCAAGGACGAAAAGCGCATGGACATGGACCGAAAGGCAGTCAAGTTTGAAAATGGAGTCGTCACTCTGTACATCTTTAACACCGAGCAACCCGATTCTGGAGTCTACACGTGTGTAGCCGAAAATATTCACGGAAGCGCTACGACAAACAGTCAAGTTGAGATCACTCCAGCAGAAGACAAGAGAGTGAAACCTCGATTCGTGGAGCCACTCATGGACGCATCTGCCTGTGAGGGTAACGAGATTGTAATGGAATGCCAAGTACAGGGAACGCCTTTGCCTACTCTTACATGGTACAAGGATGGGTTGAAGTTGATTATGGAAAACAGAATGCTCCATTATGTGGATCGACGTGGAGTTGCTCGGCTGAATATCATGAATGTTCTCGTAGAGGACGCTGGAGAATATTCTTGTGAGGCAGTGAACTCGGCCGGCAAGGATTTTACTCATTGCACCGTAAAGGTGCGTTTCCTCTTTCTGTTTTTTTTTTGTTGCTTACTCATTAAATTTAGAGACCTATAAATAAACGGAATGAAAATAGCGAATAAATTAATGCAATTTTTATTACAGGTAGTGGACATGGGACTTGCGGCAACACGATTATCGTCGTCGAGAGCAAGCAGTCGAAGCCGTAGCACAACACCGCAGCCAAGAAGTCGCAGCAGTATGGAGAAGGAGGAAGAGAGAGCACCAGTTATTACTCGTCCACTCTCTGACACCACAGTCTACGATGGCAATCGCGAACTGCTCGAGATTGAAGTAGATGGAGCACCACAGCCAACTATTGAATGGTACAAGAATGGAAAGTTAGTTGCCGAAAATCGTCTCCTTCGGACATACTTTGACGGTCGTGTTGCCTTCTTGAAAATCTACGAAGCGAACGCCGATCATGAAGGAGAATATGTCTGCAAGGTATGTCTTTGTACAAACTTTTTTTTTACACAATATGAGTGATTTTGCTTTGCTTTTATTTTACAATTCTATCGGTATTTGCTATATTTACGTTTCTTCTTTAGGTAGCAAATAAACTGGGAACTGTTGAAAGCCGAGCAATGTTGACTGTCGCTCGTGCCATTGCGGAGGACGATCATGTTTCCAACATGCCCAAGTTTGTTAGAAAGCTCGACGACGTCGATGTTGAGAAGTCCGGTGATGGTGTGACCTTGACTTGTCAAGCAAAGGGCGAGCCACAACCTGAAGTGTGTTGGTTGCACAACGGTCGGGCCATCCACCACAACGAAAACATCCGCGCTAGAGTCTTCGACGACAATGTCACCACACTCGAGATTCTCAAGTGCACTGCAGCCGACTGTGGAACGTACACTGCTGTTGCCACCAATCAATTCGGAGACGCTCACACGTCGGCCACTATCAAGTTGCTCTCAAAAGAAGATGACATAACTGCAGCTGCAACCTTACCATACTTCATTGTTGAACCGAAGGCAAAGGTTGTTGTTGAAGAGGGAATTCTTCTCAACATTGTTTGTGACATCAACGGAACACCGAAGCCTGAGGTATGCTGGTTGAAGGACAACGCCCCGTTCACAGGAGATGCGCGCGCCCAGCTGACCAATGAGGGAGTAACTTATCAACTTGTAATCGCACAAGTTTCTCTGGAAGATGCTGGTACTTACACCGTTACGGCAGAAAACGAGAAGGGAAAGGTGCGACAAAACTGTGAGGTACAAGTTGTAAAGCGAAAAGAACAGGAGGACAAGGGAAAGGTCAGAGTGAAGGAAGAGGAACCTGGAGCTCCCTCAGCTCCTGATGGTGAGCCTCAAGTGTCACAACTTGGCACTCACTCACTCAACCTGGAATGGAAACCCCCAACTGAAGACGGTGGATCAGCCGTTCAGGAGTACGAGGTTCAGATGAGAAAGCCTGATAGAAGAACTTGGACCGAATGTGATACAACAACTGGAACCGAAGTAAAAATCAGAAATCTTGAACCAAATACTGAATATTTGTTCCGGGTTCGTGCCAAGAACTCTCGAGAATGGGGTCCATGGAGCAGTACCAGAAAAGCCGTGAAGACTCTTGGAGACGGAATTAAGCCAAAGATCGTTTCCGATACCATGGGATCCCTGCAGATCGAGGATGGACAGAGATTGGAACTGAAGGTAATGATTATTCTTAATTGGATGTACAAAACAGAAACATTGAAAGAAGTCCAACTTCGTAAATAAACTAGCATTTCATTGTGACTAACGTATTTTTTCAGATCTCATTTGAAGCCGAACCGGAGCCGAAAGTCAAATGGTACAGGAACGGAGTGCAAGTCGTTGATGGCGGTAGCTTTAAGGTAAGCATTATTTTGTACTATGTATGTTCTGCGCTACTTTACTTTCGTTCCTATTATTGTCTCAACGATATCGGTTTAGGTGGTTACCGACCAACTGCTTGGTGTTACTACACTCATCGTTGACGTTGTTCGTAAACAGGACCACGATGGTACATATTCCTGCTATCTGGAAAATGCTTCTGGATTTACATGCTCCGACACACAGGTATTGATTGTTGAAATTAGGCCCAGCTACTTTTCTGTAAAAAAAATACCACAATTGATAGCGGACCAATTTCTGATTTACGATTCCTATTCTTTCAGGTTACCATTACCACCACCGTTCTTGAAGAAAAGAAGGAAGTAGAGATTCTTGCCACCAAAAAGAGAGGCCCTCCCGAATTTGTTCGTGACCTGACCAACGAAACCGTAATGGCCGGTCAACCGTTTACTCTTCAGTGCAGGTTTGTCGGAACAGTTTTACGGTGAACAATATACTGATGTCTAAATATTTTGATGATAAAGCTCATGTCCACAATTTCAATGCCACAAACCACAAGCATTTATCGTTGGAGAAGGTTACATACGACAGCATTTTAAACAAGTTACTAAATAATCTGATTTCAGAGTCTCAGCTCAAGTGCAGGGAGATACCGCATGGTTCAAGGATGAGGAGAGAATCACTCCTTCTGGTCGTTATGAGATCCAGTCAATGAGCAACGGACTCCAGATTCTGATCTGCCATGCAGCACAAACGTCTGATTCGGGAGTGTACAAATGTGTCGCTACCAATGAAATTGGAGTATGTGTCACACAATGCGACGTTGATGTTCATGACCTCTCTGAACAGAAGGCACCCAAATTTGACTCTCCCCTCACCGACAAGACTGGCGTGTCCGGAAATGAAGTCACACTCAAATGCCGAGTCTCTGGCTTCCCTGAACCACAGGTATATTGAAGGACTTTCTTTTTTATTGAACCGTTAATTAAAGGTGTTTGGAAGCTCTGGAAAAATATCATTAGAAGTGCTTTAAACTTAAACTTGCGTGCGTATCCAGCACAACTAATTAAATTAGCTTCACGCATTTCAGATTATGTGGATGAAGGATGGTGAGCGCATCACCACTTCTCGTCACTTCAAACTGTCATTCGGTGAAAAAGGAATTTGCACACTGATCATTCATAACGTGGACGCGACAGACACTGGTGTCTACCTGTGCACAGCCACAAATAAACTTGGTGTCGATTCTACTCAATGTTTGCTCTTCGTTGCTGAGCTTGTGAGTGTTCTTATAGTGTTATTACTACTTTAGCTAGGACTGATCCACACATTTTGTATACGCTATGTAGTGAGTCTAGGATTTAACTGCATTGAACAGCTATGATAACTAGATGTTTTAGGCCGGATACGACTCTCACTTGGTTCTTGCCGATGTCCTT
This sequence comes from Pelodera strongyloides, assembly GCA_036852015.1. Classification (NCBI taxonomy): domain Eukaryota; kingdom Metazoa; phylum Nematoda; class Chromadorea; order Rhabditida; family Rhabditidae; genus Pelodera; species Pelodera strongyloides. The sequence goes on from JAANDG010000281.1 coordinate 75,940, forward strand.
TCGGATAAGAGAGCAGTGCCCAAGTTCATTCGCGCCCCAGCAGGTCTCATTGACGTGCAAGAAGGAAACACAATTAAGCTTGTGGCTAAGGTATGTAGTTCTTTTTTGTTTCGTTGGGTACTATATGCGCTCCTGTTTGCCCTCGCTGCTCTGTTGAGTTCAATTTTTCACGATGCAAACCAAAGTATGTTTTAGGCGTCCGGTGAGCCGCAACCGCGCATTATTTGGAAAAAGGATGGCAAGGATATCTCAAGGACCAACAGAATGTACCAACAATACTTGACCGGTGATGGAGAGTCGCACCTTGTCATCGAGTTTGCTGTTGTTAAGACGTCGGGAATTTTCCAATGCATCGCCGAAAACTCTGAAGGATCCACAATTGTGGAAACCCAGATCATTGTCTGTAAGTTATTTGTTTAATCATCAACATGTGCATGGATACACTGTACTATATCTTCAGGCAGGAAGTTAGCCCATAGTTCCGTTCACATTATTTTGAAAGTTTTATTCGATTATTTAGCGCGTGGCACTCCAAGACCCATTGAGAAGCAAGCACCCATCTTTACCTCACCACTGAAGGATATGGGCGTTGTCAATGGACATCCTGTATCTCTCGTTTGCAAGGTTAGTTTGTGTGACTCAACTTTTCGCAAAGTATTGCAAAGTATACTCGTTGTAATTCTATTTTCATTGTCAAATATTATCTAATGGTAAGTACTTTTTTTGGTAAAATAATGTTTCCTTTTAGGTGAAGGGCGTCCCTGAGCCTGAACTCCGATGGTACTTCATCGACGACAATATGAAGAAAACTTGTCTGACTTCTGCAGGAAGCGGATGGGTGGAATGCCGTGGAGGAGAAACTGCCGAACTGAAGTGCGAGCGAGTATTCAGAAACCAACAGGTACGCGTTGCCTCACAAGGGAATAAAAATATGGGCGGTACAGACAACATCAAAAAATGCTATAATTTGTTTTCAGGATTTAATTATATTCAAGGATAGATGTTTGTAACGAAATATTTTAGGGAACTTACGAATGTGTGGCCACCAATCAGCTCGGAGAGTCCACATCACAATGCTATCTTCTTGTTGGATCATTGAGTGACGAACCAGCTGGGCCACCCCGATTCGTGAAATGTCTGAGAGATATTTGGACGCCTTTGGGCGAAGATGTTGTCTTTGAGGTTTGTGAAAGAATTCCCACAATTTTATTGTTTTACGAGGATTCTACGTACGATATTGGATAAAAGTACATCTGCAGGTTCCAAAATAAGGAGCGCTGAACAAAATTCACTTCTTTAGGTGGAAATTGCCGGATATCCATTGCCTGAACTAAACTGGTATCACAATGATTACAAGCTTGCCGAAGGAAAGAACGTTGAGATCAGATACGTTTCGGACACCAAATGTGAAGTCAGGATTTCGCAGGTGAGCCACTCGCAGTGAAAACAAGCCTAACAATAACCTAGTTCTCCTGTATTACTGTCTAAAAAAAAGTTTTTTTTTTCATTGCTATATGTGTTTACGCACAACGTTTAGGTATCACTGCTTGATCTGGGCACATATTCCGTCGAAGCGCACAATGTGCATGGCGTTCTCCGTACTAACGGGGCTCTTAACGTCGGAAAACCGCGAAGTGCCATGCCACCCGAGTTCAAACAAGTTTCTACTGAAGAACAGGCCATTTCCGTGCAGGCCAAGGTCGCATTTGCGGTAAGTTTTTGCTTCTTATATATTTTTTTTGCAGCGTATTATGCTTGGTAAATATTTATCTTTGCTAAACTTTATAATAATAAATTCAGGAACCGCAGAAAGCCCTCTTGAAGAGTGCTTCTACTGTGCGAATGGAATTGAAAAAGAAGGGTGCTGCCCCTGTCTTTGTTCAAGGATTGGAGGACCTGGACTTGAAGGCCGGAGATTCTGCTGCCTTCTCCGGAAAGCTATCCAGAAGTAGGTTAAAAATACTTACTCGTCTGATATTAAAATCCACGCCGAAGCAGAAGCCTAAATCTAAGCGTATGACTGTAATAACTTATTTGCATTCAGACCAATTTTGACCTTTTCAGAACCTCGTCAGCGAGCCCCGAAATCTGCTGCCAAGGGACTCGCTGCATCAATCATTGCTTCGCACGCAATAGAAGCCGATGAACCGACCACATCCACCAAAGTTGCCCCGATTCAACAAACTGCTGCCCCTGTTGAAGCCGAACATCGCAAACTTTCGAAGGAGGACGGTGGTGAGGGTTCATCAGCTCTTGATGAGATCCGCAATGCCATACAGCATCGCAACAGAAAGAGCTGCCGTCCCAAGTTTATGGTCAAACCCAAGCCAAAGAAACAGTTGGAGGAGTTGAAGAGTCTAAGGCTCAAGTGCGCCATATCTGCAAACCCGCTACCCACTGTCTATTGGGACAGAAATGGCATGGTGCTCGAGACTGGAAATAAGTACTCGATCTACAATGATGGAGACTTTTACTACCTCGAAGTACATCATGTATCCATTCACGATCAAGGATTCTACAATTGCACTGCAACGAACTCGGAAGGAATTGCCACATCCACTTCTGAAGTGGAAGTTGTTAAACCCACCGAGACGTCGGTTGCTTCAGTAAGAAGACGCTCAAGAAAGGAACCGAGAAAGCCGCAATTCATTGAGGTAATATTACTATACATAGATTTACGTTCGTCGAACAAAAATGCTTTTCCACCAACAATAAGCAAATACATACGATGTGCTTGTTGATATTCAATAAATAATTGATTGATCCGACCACGTTTGAAATTTTTTGGTATGTTTCGTATTTAAGGTACTGCCCGGAAAATTGAAGGCGACCGCCGGTGATCAGATGACCGTTGAATGTTCCGTATCCGGATACCCAAGTCCTTCCGTTCAATGGATGAGGAACGGAAATTCACTAATGCCACAAGCTGACAGGTGAGGGTTTTAATAATTACATACAAATTCACTTCATGTTGAAAAATATATGCAACGTAAAGTTTTGTCAAGTAAGAAAGCACAAAGTGAGCAATTGATAAACGGAAAATTAAGGTACCAAATGTCGTACGACGGTGAGTGTGCGACACTCAAGTTCGCTGCCGTTTCGGTCGCCGACGAAGGCGTGTACCGATGCATTGCTGCCAATGAACTTGGTGAAGCGACCACTCAAATGTCCTTTGAAGTCGACCCAGGACAGACTTCACAAAAAGATGGAATTCCTCCGCTCTTCAAGGTTGATAAGATCAAGGAAAAGATTAAGGTGAGTCATTATTTTCTATGAACTTACTTTATTCACGGAACAGCTGAGGTCCATCATCCTATAATTATCCTATAGTGTCTATTTGTTTCAGCGATGCCATATGGTATGCGAAGGTGGTAATATAGAGAATGTAAAGGTTTAAAAAGTCAGCTTCTGTTAAAAATAAAAGGGTAATATTATAAAGTCGGAATTTAGGCTAAGGACGGTGAGCCTTGCACTCTTCGTGCTGAAATAGTGCAGGGATCCGATCCGATGACAATTCGCTGGATAAAAGATAAGATGACTGTGACAGATTCACAATCCTTCCACTACAGAAGAGAGGGTGGAGTTTGTAGTCTGGTCATAGCCGACGCTTTCCCAGAAGATGCCGGAGAATACCATTGTGAAGCAAGGAATCAGTGGGGAGTTGCTCGGTGGGTTACAGTACTGCGTTACTATTTACAATCATGAAATATTATAGAACAATGTCGTACATGAAATTAGGGCATAAATAAACCAAACAATATTAGCACACATGAAAAAAAAACATGTTAACATATAATAAGATATACCATTTTTTATATTACCGGTGAACCATTGATCTCTCCAAAGTTACGTTATATATTTTTTCAGTTGCATGATGCGCCTTTCCATTCGTTCCGATGAGCGTAGTATGGCCGAGGAGTCTCCCCGTATTGTGGATATTCCGAAGACCCTCCACACTGACCCAGGAATACCCTTCGAAATCCGTGCTAAGGTGTCTGGACACCCAGATCCTGTGGTCGAGTGGTTCAAGGGCAAGGAGAAACTTACAAATGGAGAGAAATATGAGGTATGCAGTTTACTATACATATACATTTTGCGTCCCTCTTGATCTGATTTCAAAGTAATAGGACGCGTGGCTTTGAAATGCGTAGTGGGGTATTTTTATTGTGTGTACGGCACAGAAGGGAGCACAATTCGAATATATTACATGGGAGTGTAGTCGCTCGCAAAGAACATGGTGTATCATTTTAAAAAAAAAATACGCTAGAGCAATTGTGATGATCTATTTTCCAGATGCTATCCGATGGAAACATTATGATTCTGATTGTGAACGAAGCTACCAGAAGGGATTCCGGAAAGTACAAATTATCTGCTGTAAATGTCGCCGGAACCGCTTCCGCTGTTGTCGATGTCACTGTTCGCGAACCATCCCCGTAAGATCATTTTCAGCGAGTATAGTATTGTTATTTAGTTTTTTTTTCATACAAATGGTGTTGTAAAGTTCACACATATTTCTTCTTCAAGAACCTATTGGGGACCCTAAGCCTGAGGCCACTCATATAGGCCTTGAATTGGCACATCGCCTAGAAAGACCAATACGATAAGTGAGCAAATAGTTCATTTTCATTTTCGTTTCGCTTTCAGATCAAAGTCCTCCACCGCTCAGCCAAAGTTCAGCGTCCAACCTGTGTCCGTCCAGTCTGCTGTTGGACAGCAGGCACAGTTGAGATGCCAATTCACTGGGACACCAATGCCTACCGTATCATGGTTCAAGGAGGATAAATTGCTTCAGGACGGTGGGTTTTATATAATTCTGGGGAAATTCTGTTCAATGTATTGCTAACTTATTGCAAGTTTAAAAAAGTAAGGTTGGACGTCGACCCATAATCAGCTGAGAACAGAATTCTGCGCTAAAACATTCAACAATGGTATGTGGCCACTTTATGAAACAAAACAATGCATCTTACTTCAGGACATGGCGGTTATACAATCGAGACTTCGAATGGCAAGTCCGTTCTGTCAGTTGTGTTCCTGGAACAAGGCCACCTTGGGGAGTACCTCTGCACCGTCAGAAATCCCTATGGTGAAGACCTATCCACCGCCCGCATTCTACTTGAAGGTACGTTTCATAATAATAATTTGTTTATGTTTATTCTTGTTTTATGTTTTCATTCTAACCAAATTGTACGCAGGAAATCCTTTTCATGGAATATTAGGAACTATAAGCAATGTAGACGACAAGTGAGGATGATAATTTTTCGATGTTCCGCCTAGAGTCAAGAGGGCTACTGCTACGTTTTATGTATGTCAAGTTGTAATATATGTATGTCCGTATATGTGTCCTATTTTCCCTCCGTCCTATGTCTGTGTCTGTTTCAGTGATCCGTCATTTGTATTGTCTCGTACTCGCGGTGAACATTGCTGCTGTTCTCCTCGTTGTCCGCGTTCGATGTTACTATGGTACGAAGGAATTGTCGCCAGTCTTTGTGAACAATTTGTTTTGTTACAAGAATCATTAATTACTCTACTTGTCATGTTTAAGTGTCTTATCGATGTATTTATGCCATCAAATTGTTTGTTATACATATGTACTTGGTATTTTGAGATTTTAATGGGAAGCCAACTATTAATAAAGATCGTGTGGTTCTAAATGGGCCCTGCTAATTTCTTTAATTTCCAGGATCCTCGGCCGCTCTGCCGCAACGCCGGACGGTTCGCAAGTAGATCGACCGATATGATCGATAAAATCAATAATAACAACACCAATCAATAAATACCAAATAACCAATAACATCTGTCAAATTACAGTAAATGAAAGTGATTAGATGTTGCTGCCGTCTATCATCTTTCAATTACACTTTATTGCCAAAAAAAGAGTAATGTTAATAAGTCTCCTCCCCAAAAAGTTGTCTCGTTAAAATCCTGCTGCTCTCAATTTTTTCGAAACAACGAAATTTTTATTTACATTTTTTCTCGAATTTTTCAATTTATGCAAATAATTCACTTTCTCTATGAGGAATAATAACATAGTTATGTGTAGAATTAATAAATTGTAGTTCTTCTTATTGTAGATAGCTAAAAATAATAATATTGCGATTTGTTTTTTCGTTTCAATTTCTTTTCTCGCTGTAGATACTTCTAGTTCTGGCCCACTTGCCAAATTTGTCCCAGTTTTTTTTTAATTTTATAAAAATATTTTCTTATTTCTCTTATTTTAACGATGGTACTTTCTGATTTTTTCTGCTCGTCTCTAATTTGAACATGTTGAGATTTGAGATAATAGTACTATTGTTTATTTTTCATATTTTTGTAAAGTTTATTAATAAAGAATATATAAATTTTGTTTTGTGATCTATCGTCTATCCAGTAAAGCAAGAACAACGACCTCATGTTTCATTGATACTGCTTTCATAATTACGGAATGCCAGAGTTAGCTTTTGAAACTCACAGTCAGGTCAGAAGGAAACGGAAATTTTAACCTTAGGCTTTTTTGCTGTTCAATTTATTAGTTTAAACACTACAGAGAAAGTTCGCACTGACAAGATGACACATGATATGCAAAGATTCGAACAAGAGCAATTTTCAAACAAACAAGATTCAGGTTCAGCATGATGCGCATGATCTTTGCAAAACATTCCCGCATAATACTTGTAAAAAAATTCCTGCGCTGTTCTGAACCAGAAGGACAACCGATTACGTCTAATCATAGCATCACTGATTGGGAACACGGTCTATACGGTAGGTGCCGGTTTCTAGTATTTGTTAGTACTATCTATCTAGACGGCCTGCAAAGGTTAGGGGCTATGCCTGAATCCTTTGGAAAACCATAAAGTAGAATTCGGTAACACAATATGTCATATTTTCGCAACCCATTACACAGTAAATCAAACACTAACGTAAGTTAATCTATATTGCATAATAAATAATTTCCTTTTAGGTGACTTGATCACACGCGTGGGAGCGGACTGCTGTATAAACCAGAGGCCATATTCACCAACGCCAGGGGATTCTCCCCGGGACTCCCTGGAGGGGGCGTGGCGGGAGGTTTGCTTATTTGCAAGCCACCAACATTTTGGGGACTCCCTGGGGAGTCGCAGATAGCCAATTTTCTCTCCCTAGCCAAGAGGTGGGGGATGAAGTCTCACTGAGTGCTGTTTTAAGAGAATTTTGCTTGACTTTAGTTTATTTTCACTTATATAACACAAAAATGGCGGAAACTAAAGGATGTGTACGATATTTGATCACGCGGATACTTATATTCCCGAAAAAAAGGTGAATACGGCCTCAGGACCAGGACGCGGAGCGATCAAGCACGGTAACGCCGACACGCGACCCGACGACTAGATTATCTGTCTGACAATCTTTTAGTTTTCCTTCTGATAAAATATGTACTACTACAACTCACGGTTCTTACTCTTTATTCACCACTCCTAGCATTTTCTGGAGCTTCATTATTCGGCGCGCAACCCGTGTGGTTTCCGCGCGCAGGCGGCGACGTCGCCGCTTGCAAGATACCTCAACAGCGTGACACTTTTCGTACCAGCCTGCACACCGTGCCGTTGCCGCTTGCACGCCAATTTTCTCGTTGCAATAAGAAAAACGCCGCATCGAGACAACGTACGTTCAAGCAATGAGCACCAAAAACGGCAATGACGTGAGGAAAACTCCAACCAAAGCAGACATCATAAGTAACGGCAAAAGCTCACAACGGAACTATGAAATCAAGTAAACTAAAACTTCCATACCAAAGAGACAAAAGGAGGGTATGGGAAAGACATGACTCAAAATGTTCATAGTGGAACAAAAATAAGAATAAGGCGTCTTATTCTGCTGGATACTAGGATACTAATAACTAACTGGAGGAAAAGCAACCTAACGGAGAAAGTTAAAGACATAAAGACATAAAACTTAAGGAGAGGTAAATATGCATTATGCACTAAAATAATGACTAAAGCAGGTATAGTGCTAACAGTAAAAAAAACTGACATATTAAAGATTAAATATTAAAGTTCGTATAACTTCGCACGAGCACAGAACAGTAGAGAAAACTTAACAAAATAACAAAATTGACAGCACGCCTGTACTATGTTTTCTTGTCAACTATCTGACCTTGTTAATCAGACGTGTTGTCAATTTTGGTTGAAATTCATGCTCACGATTCTCACGAGTCACTAAACAATGAAACGCTTCAATCAACCCATCAACGAAGCGTTCCGAAGAAGCTTGACTTGGTAGGCGGAACGCAGACATCGACTCCATTGACATCTCAGTACACCCAGCAGACCCAGCGACAACCTAGAACAAAACAATAAATAAATAGATAAAGGAAATGCCTTAGAAACGACGATACATTAGCTAGCAGCTTAAAACAGACTCTAGAGAGGGGGCGCACAGGCGCACATTAACTAGAGAGCTAGCGTTACACATGAGTTTTGCAATATATAGGAAAAAAAATACAGTATACAGTAAAGCATACCTCAAGCGAGACACGAGACATCCCATCCATTTTGATGGCGATGCAACAGAAACAAGAGAGATGGCAGGGGCACATGGTCGACATCGACATCGTGCACGAAGTAGTCGAACTCCTTGCAGGCGAAGGCGGCGAAGTTCTGATCAGAAAAGGAAGAGGGCTCCAAAACCAGCTGTCAACCTAAACCACCATACATTGATTGAGATTACATATATTTAAAAAGAAACTGATATGTGTGTGATAGCGTAGCGCTAGTGTGCTAGTTTATACAAGTAAGAAAACACCTCAAAAAGACGCCCTGTTCATTTTTGGTATTCGGACCCCACCTCATTTGGGTAGCACAGACAGATAAATAGACAGGCGGACTTACTCATTCTAATTTACCACAACTTCCGCAAGACAAAAACACCGAACAGGAATCGAACTTGCGACTTTCATTAATTATGGTCTTGAAACAGCGCCTTAGACCATTCGACCATAACGCACATGTGGAATATTCGAAAAGAAATATTGGGCGGTGACAGCGGATATGGACGAAATTGCGCTGCTGGGTGCGCGGTTGAGGACCAGAGCCCCAGAGGCACCGCGCACCCAGCGACGTACCCACACAACGCGGCTTTCCCAAAGCGGAGGCTAGCCAATCAACTGTGCGGGATGCCCTGCGCTACAGCCGGCAAATTATAGCACACTCAAGGCGACCACCAATTACCCCATTTCAATACTTACAAGAGATACACAAACAGAGCGCTCGTACATGCACAGCAACAATGAATGAAACAACCGTAAAGTCGCCCAACCCTTTATTTTAAGTCGACCACAGAGAGAAGCCGCTGGGACAGGGTCTGAAGCAGGGAATTCGATGCAGATCGAGGCTCAGGCTTTGTAAAATTCTCGATAATCGACCCACGTCGAGCCCAACCGCAAACCTCTTCCCGCAAGAAGCGGCTATGAGCTACGACTAGACACCTGAAATGAGGTTGGGGACGAACGCCCACTTACCCTCCATTTCGACAGAGCTCACATTGCGCATCACGAACAGCAACGCGGCCCCGCCCGCACCGCCCTGACACGTAATCGGACACTATCAGAAAGTAACACCGAACCGCTCATGCGGCCTAAACACGCTTCGTACGTAGGTAGGACGAAATTACTTTCGCTTCCGCTTGTGGTTAGCTTACACGGTGAGGGTGTGCCCACCCTCAGTCTCACAGCTACAAATTGAGCTAAAAAGAACGCCACGTTGTCACACCGTCACACGCCAGTGAAAGAAACGCAATAGTAAAGTAACATACCTAAGGGGCAACCCGATTAGTAGTAGCGTAGGACGAGAAACCGAGAGAGACAGGTAGTCGACATCTACATAACGGACGAAGGATCAAGGCAGCAAACTCCTGGTCGAAGTAGAAGTCCTATAGTCCTAATCGCAGAAGACTCCAAAACCAGAGACCTAAAAGAACCCAGAAATACAGATTGAACTTTACTGTGTACGTACATAAATCAGTATCCTGCAATCAGCATCAGACAGCGGGAAGATTGGAATTGGAAAGAAACAAAACAAAACAAAACGCTGTACGGTCAATTCTAAAACATACGCATTGCGCATTATTATATCGGTAAATGATAAAGTAATCCATCAACCCTCAACCCACACCGGAGTGTCTTGAATCTTGAAACGAAACGCTTGTGATATTTGGGCCCCACCGCCGTCCTCACGGTTACAGAGTTAGCAGAATGGAATGTAGCCAGACAGTAAAGGGAATACATTACAGTATAAAACACACCTCGTAGTGTCAATCTAATTCCAATCCGTTACGCTGACAATGAGTAGAACCAACACGGAGGGAAGGAGGAGAGAAAACACGTACACGAAGTGGTCGAGCTCCCGGAAGTCGAAGGCGAAGTTCAGATCGACAGGGTTCGAAATCTAAAATATAAAGTTATGTCACAGTAATCACTAATCCGCAAATATAAGGCCGGCTCGTTCTATTGTCTAACAATTACCGCAAACCCTAGTGTAAAGAACCAAGACCAACCAGTGAACCCCAAGTGGCACCCAGTCCATTTTGGACTTTCCAGGCGCGAGACAGGCCCTTGGTGACTGGACGACGAGGCGCGCGCCAGCCCCCGAAGTCCTGGGCTCTCGGAACAGGCCGCGCCTAAACGATCATAAATTTATTAAAAAACACCGCATGCGACCGCTCCCGTAAGTAAGAAAGGAAGCAAATCTTCCGGAATGTAATAATAAAGAACACTACCTCACCAGACACAACACACGTTAACGTTAACTAGAGCGCTAGCCTAGATACAGCTATACATACATAAGAAACAAACACAGTAAAAACATACTCAAAATAAATCTCTCATTATTTTGACGGTGTATCTCAGATTTTGACGTGATGAGACGGAGAGAAGGCAGCAGAGAGGTTAACGACGGCTTGGTCGACGTCATACGAGCCAGGGCATATAACGGGGGAAAAGCTCCAAAAACCACCACAAAGATATGAGGTTTCCGGAAAACAGGATCTATTTAGGATGTTCTATGCATATACCTCATATTACCCGACGGTGTTATGGCAGCAATACCTGACATTTAGCATAGCTAATTGGATTATTGTCCCAAGCGTCAAAGAGTTATCCTGCATAAAAAGTGTCTGTCAGATTGAAGCCGCAAGGACCCCTTCAAGCCGTTCAATGGCCAGCTAACCTAAATGACCATACATTAATGGTTTAGCGACTACCGCACGGAGCATGACAACTCCGCAGTTTCCGAAAGGATTAATCACCTATCGCAATCCTACGCGCAAAACGGACAAGATCGGCGCCACATAATGCGATCCAATCTCCCACTAATGAGTCTCAGGAGGCGTGCCCAAAGAAAGGCCGACAGGGACTCGCAACCAGCAAATACCCGGGCGCTGAGAAACAGAATGCGACCTATAACCACACAAACTTTGCATCATCCAAGCAAGTAAAATGCGACCCAAACTCAAAAACCCGATAAAATCCAGCAGGTCACAGTACAGAGTAAGCAAGGAGATCACACAAAGGAGAAAACAACAATTAAACACATAATCGATAATACAACCAACCCCATAAAAAACGTCAAGGCAGCGCCCAAAGGCACGAGGAGCACAGCCAACGAACAGAATGTCTACCTCGATTCATCCAACACGTCAACAACAATGTGAGACAGGCCCCGGACAAAAACTCCGAAGTATGTTTCATACAAAATCCCTTAATTGCCCCAGAACCAGCCTGCCATTGTCGATCTTGCCACAAGATTCCGACCCCCCCGTCAGAGAGAAACAGCGGAAAACCCACCCACTGGCAGAACCACTGGCCAACAGAAGGAAACAACTACAAGGAGCACGGAAAGAACAACACCACGGAACACTGACTGGCAAGAGATAAACCACCCACAAAAACAAGAAAGACAAAAATCAAAACAAAAAAAACAAAAAAAAAAAAAAAACACCAAAAACAAAAAAAAACAAAAAAAAAATGCAAAAAAAAAAACCACAAAAAAAAAAAAAAAAAAAAAAAAAAAAAAAAAAAAAAAAAAAAAAAAAAACAAAAAAAAAAACTCCATAATTACAAAACACAGATACAAAAGCAAAGAATGCTAAAAAAACGGAAATTTGAAAAAACGAAACGACACCAATCCAATTTTTTATTATAGAATAGATAAGAGACGGCGAAGATTAAAAAAAAACAAAGACAAACACAAAAAAACGAAGAATGTATAAACAGAACCAAACAAAAAAATAAAAACAAGAAAACACTTAAATCATCAGCAGTCAAAAAAAAACAAAAGAGAAAAAGAAAAAAAAAAAAAAAAAAATAAATAAAACAAAAACACAAAAAAAACAACATCCGCAGTAGAAAAAAAAAAAAATAAAATAAAAACAAAAAAAAAAAAACAAAAAAAAAAAAAAAAAAAAAAAAAACAAACAAACGAAAACAACAAAAAAAAATGAGTGAAAAACATACCTCAAAGGGGCAATCCAATCCCTTGTGCATAGTAGAACGAGCGTAGGAAACGTAAACGCAGTGAAGAGAGAAGGCAGAGGCAGAGAGGTGGTAGGGAAGTTGTTCGACATCAAAGTCGGAAGTCGAGATGAACTCCTGATGGGCGGATGGTTCCAAAACGAGATGTTGCCCAGTTGATCTGAATGACCACAAATTATGACGAAACGCATGCGAGTTCTTCTGGAAAAACGGCACTCCGGGCCCCCTCAATGTTACAGACTTACAGAGTTAGCAAGAGTCAATATTGTGGGACAGTGAAAGAAATACAATGAGAAAACGTACTTACAATGAGCAATAAAATCATTTCTATTAGCACAGAATAAGAGGCGGCGATAGACGGAGCGATAGAAGAGAGGGTGCAGGGACAGCTGGTCGATAGCGTGTCCGAAGTCGTCGAACTGCATTCAGCGAATTTATCGACCAGTAACGCATGCTCCAAAACCAGATGTGGACCTAAATTTCATAAACTATGATTTACTTTTACATTTAGGCACATAAATCAGCATCTTGGAAATTCAGAGAACGTCATCTTACGATCTTACAATTAGACAGTGACCAACAAAACGGAAATAAAGTAACTAGTTACCTGATATACCTTTGTGTTAACAGCAGTTAGGAGAGTGATTGGGGTTAGAGACCAGAGATGATAGAAGAGGGAGGGAGAGCGCGGTGCAAGGACTCCACGCGAACGACTGACGAAAACTAAAACATGGAAATATAATAGTCATCAATTGCTCGTTCGAGACACCGCCATACAGCACAGTGCTACAACTAGGGAATACTGCAGCAGGGAACGAGAAAGTACGAATGTAATACAAATACAAACAGAGACAGAAAACATACTCAAAAGCCATCCCGGGTACAGTAGTCGACGAGAACTTGAAGAACACAGAAGTTAGGGCGCTTGATTCGAGAAGACAGGAATACTTCGAGAATGCCAGTATCCGGATCGATCCCGTGCCATACCGCATCCGCAAAGGCGGCGCGCAACAGCAAAGTGAGCAAAGGCGTTGCAGATCTCTACGATGCAGATCTTGTTCTCGACGTTGCGTGCATAGTTTGACCTAAACGTTGGTAGATTTAGTTTGTCTCTTGAAACGAATGTGCAATCAATTACACTTTGCAGAAGGAGGGGGGGGGGGGGGCATTCACGAGGACATCAAACAGCAACAAAAGATGAGCAAAAAAACATACCTTTATGACAAAAGTCTTCGTAGAGCGGATAGGCCATCTCAGCTGGAGCTGGAGTCAACTGACAAAAATACCAAAGTCTGCAAATGCAGCCAGCACGACGAAGAAGAGTAATCGAACCCGAACGCCATTCATTTAGAAGACAAGTAGAACTCCTGAAACATCATAAATAAACTACCAATTCTACCAAAACCAAAATTGTCCCTGGTGAAAAATTCACAAAATCCAGCACCAAGTTCTCAACAACGCGCAGCGCATTGTGCATTTATGGAGCAGCAGCCGATTCACTCAAAAGTGAACAAAGCTGTTACGTAGGACCTGCGGCTTGTAACTTCTTGTGACACTAAAACGAAATGGAGAATAACATACCATAGCGCACAATCGTCCTACGGCCGTCTGACAAACGAGGTGCAGCTGGTTGTCGAGAACTTCGGACTGTCATCTGATTTTCCTCATTTGCCCGATACTGCGGACTTGTCTAAAATTATGTGAGATCATGAATGAAGCAAAAAGTAGCAGGGGAATATCAGGCGAGCAGGAGAGCCGAACAGCCTCACAAGAGAGCCGGGCTCAAACTTTGAAGGAGGATGAAAAAGTACCTGGGTGAAAATAGCCGTGTTGACGAGATGGTGGAAGGCCGCCGAACTGAGAAGGTCCCATCATTAATCGACAAACAAAAAAGGACGGACAGAGACACTGAGACACATACAGACAAAGAGGCAACATGAAAAGAAACAAATTGGTCAAATTTCAAATTAGAGAACTCAATAAAGTTAAAAGTTATATCCATAGAGTAAAGATACACAACACAATCAACTAAGATAAGAAACAGGTTAAATAAATGGAGACACCATGACACCAACTACTCTAACACTCTTACCAAAACACTAAAGTGTAATCTAAAAAACGGTTGTCCTCAAGGATCTTTTCGAATAATATTTCTTTTCATATCGAGGTTTCATTTTTTTACCTCTATGGCTGTTTACGTTTTTTCTTCAAAACTAAACCTTCAGAGAATAGGGATGAATCATGACTCCTGTCAAAAAATGAATAATCATATCTTCAAATAAAAAGTACAAATTGTCTTTCAATCCTAAAATGCCCTTATTATTTTTTTACTTCTCTGAAACTTTAGTAGTCACCTCTTCATTTTGAGGATGACACAGCCTTTCAGGTTTTTTAATAAATAGAAATAGACTCTAGTCTCCCAGGCAGGTCAGAGTCACTAGTCCTGATCAGTGCACCGGAAGCAAAGAGGGCAATAGACAGTGGTAGATACATACCGAGTAAACGAGGCACGACACGACTGCACGATGGACCACGCAAAAGAGACCCGACGAAGACGAACCTAGCTATTGAATAATATAAACTTCAGCCCATGTCCAAATAAATTCATGAAAATCCAGGGACCAGCTGTAAAATGAAGCAAACAAAACAATAGCTCCACTGTATGCTCAAAATAGAAATGTAGAAGTACCTGCTCCAAGTTGAACACGAGAGTACAGCCGTCTGTTTGGGTTGCAGGCGGTTGATCGGATTACGGGCGTAGAGGTTGACCACAACGACATGAATGTGTCGTACGTCGAAGTGGTTGTCGACAGGACAGCAGACAATGCCGCACTGGCCCAAGAGTTTTCCGTGGACATCTAAATTCGAGCAATTTATTAACGATCACGAGTAACTGTCACAAATCGTACTTGGAACTGGCTAATTGCTTGCCTTGCCAACAAACAAGTGCATCTAACCCAAGCACACAACGCCGGAATGCCGGAATGGCGATATAATTAGTGAAACCAGGAGAAATTAATACAAAAAATACCTCGATCTTGCAAGTCGCTATTGCAAGCGGAAATCTGCTGCTCGAGGGGAACAACGAGACCGAACAGGAAAGCATCCTTATACGTCGAAATGAGCGAGCAATATTCTAAATTGAAGGAGTGAGAATTTGTCACTAATCAAGGAATGAAGGAATCCATGAGCACTAAAATAAAGCTCACAAAACAAAACAATAATTCCACTGAATGAATATGTAAAAAGTACCTGCTGGAAATTACATGCTTGAGCAGGCGGTTCAACGACGTGAGGGCGTAGTGGTTGACAAGGATGCCGCCGTGCCAAAAGACTGAGACGTTCAACTAAGTTCAACGCTGAGAGCGGACAAGGACGCATTGATCCGGGGATTACGGTGGGCATCTAAATTCAAGCAAGTTACTAACGAAGCGATTACAACGGTTACAGTGGATTGCCAATAAATCTGTTCACAGGTCGAACCCTAAAAATTGTCACCATTAGTGAGATCACATTAGCGGCAAGGGCAAGCACATTTTAATATAAAAACTGAAGACTAATTACCTCAGTCTACAAGTAGCTATTGTTGGCCACGAAGGTGACAGATGGGGCGCCGCAAATAGTAGAGCATCAAAGTGTCAATATACGTCGAAACGAGAGTAGCAAACCTGAATTAAAGGAGTAAGATAAGAATAAGAATGCGATATCAGCTAATCAAGGTATCATCGCGTTCGAGTCAAAATCCAGGAGTCCCAAAATGAAGCTCACAAAAAATTCCACTGTACACTGTCTAACACTGTACGTAAGATGCAGAAAGAAAGACATGTAAAATACCTCCTCGAAGTTGCAAACATGATTGTAGCCGTTTCTCTTTGTAGTTGAACGACACGTGGGCGTAGGGATTACGATCATGGATATCCAACGCGTTTGGATCTAAATCCCAGCAATTTAGTAACGATCGATTGCAATTGTAAATCCTAGCTTTTAGTTCACCGGTAAAACCCAATACAACTGCAAGAAAGATAGACAAAATTTACCTCATACTCACAAGTCATTGTTGAAGATAGCTGAAAGGCTGCCAACTGGCGTTGCAGCTGGAGAGGCTAGAACGCGGGCGGGACGGAAAGTAGCATGTAGTAGAGCAGGAAAGTATCACTCGACGAGGCACCATATCTGAATTAAAAGAGTAAGAAATTGTCAACTAATAAAGATATCGTCGATACTAATATAAGCAAGCAACTAAAGTGAAGGCACACCTTAGCAGCCAAGAGCCAACATCTCAGATTGCTGGGTAGTCAGGTGCGGCGAGTCCCGATACAGACGACTGACCACAGTTTGCAATCCTTGAACACCGAAGTTTTTCTGAAAACGAGAAAGGTGTGATTTTTTAACAAAAAAAGACAGCTCCAACGCGTTTTGATTTTTATAACAACATCTGGACTTGGACGAGTACGTACTGAAATGTTTAAAACACGAGGCAACGAGTCCAACCAAAATCAAAAATACGAAGAAACAATATAAAAATTACCTGTTTGAATCGGCGCTGGAAGAGACGAAGGTCCCAATGGAGAGAACCAGAAAGAGAAAGAAAGATAAAAGAGAAAGAATAGATAAAATGAGAGAGAAAAAGGGAGAGACAGTAGATATATATAGCAAAACGACGTTCGTAAACACAATGTTTTGTAAACATTACACCTATACCTAACCTAATCATTCACGTTCTCGTCATTAAGCACTACTAAACCACACAAAAATGAGACTAACTTAAAACAACAAAAATGAGACTACTAACAAAACAACAGGGCTACTAAGTCTAAAAGATATGCAAATATTATTTTTTTAAGATTGTCCATATGGATCTTTTTGTTTGTCTCTTCGCCTTTTTCCTTCAAGAGCGTTTATATTTTCTCGCTCTCGGCTGTTTATAGTTTTTTTTTTTCAGTCAGAGTGAACTTTCAGTGAGATAAGGTAAGTCCAACTGGGTATACTTATTGATATTCAAAACTCAAAAAAGCAACAGATCTTCGAATCATATTCACTCTCATAATTCGGTTCAATTTCATTCATAATATACTCTCTGAAAGTTCACTAATCATCTCCTCATTCTGAGATGACACAGCCTCTTGTTTTTCAAATCTGGCGAATTAGGTCCTAACAGCACCGTAGCCGAGTGCCGAGTCGAGACTCATTAGCGGCGGATATACCATGGGCGCGTAGAATGCCATGGATGTTCGGTCTCGGAAGATACACGTGCGAACCCTAAATATGAAAAAAATGATCTACATTTCGAACAATAATCAAACACGGTAATCTGGAAGATAGACTGAAATAAAGGTACAAGTGATGAGGGAAGTCGTCAGCTACAAAGCCTTAAAGGAAAAGTAGATCATAAGGGGAAATTAAACCAATCCCTCACCTGCACTGTGCTCGGTTCGACTGTATGGCTGCTGGAAGACGCCAGGGCCAGGATACGAGTCATGGTGTCGGAGTCAGGTTGGGCAGCGTCGCTCAGGTCTCGGGCAACGAGCAGGAGTCGTTTACAACGCCAATGATCGATGCAGTGGAAAGATCCGAACGGGGAGACATGGTAGTCCTAAACCTAAACCAACAAATATAAATACAAATTATCAAAAAGCACCTAATAAGACATTATCAAAAATCGATTAACCTACCGCAATTATACCAGTCCTCGTCATCGATTTTTGTTACTAATGTGCGATATGTAAGTTTTATTAGCCCTCAAACAAAGGTGAAAGAAATGTTACCTAAAATTAGGACGTTGGCGGTAATTCCGAGACTAGGAGTAGTATTTCGAGGGCAATAAGACGACTCGTTTCGTTTCTTCAGTGACAAAACAGTAGTCTGGGAGGGACACAGGCGTTCCCAGTCAGGAAGTGAACAAGCGGTCCAACCTAAAAAAAGGGAATAAGAATGTGTCACGAGCACAGTGAACCCAATAACGATCAATTAACTGACGCGACAACCGAAGTGGTCGGTCAGTGGTCAACGTGGTTTACCACACGGCTACCCGCAGAAGATAAAAAGGTGAGCAGTGAGCAAAGGTAGTAGCAAGTACCTGATTCTGAGACTTATCCTATCCGAGCTGCATCCGGACAGCTAAATGTTTCCGAAATTGGACAAGGGAGCGTGTGCGACCAACATGGGGGTAGGTGACTCCTCCTCATACGATTGAGTACCTAAAAAATGAACATGAGTTTAACCTTGAATTGCTTGAAAAAGAAAACAACGCGAGTAGAAGATACAACAAGGTTACATCGCATAAAAGGAACTGAAAACAAGAACCGAGAACAGTTCAAACTACCAGTCTGACGCCCGTATCCAGCAAGTAGACGGACACAGAAAAAAAACTCAAACGCACCATACTGCGTGAAGTGGAAAATTCCGCGAGTCGGGTCGTCGGGGGTCCTCAAACCCAGAAAACTCGATAAAGATCCAACAAGTCCTTTCCAATTAGCCATCGCCACCCATGTGATGGGGCTAACGTATCAAGGTGAGGATCCGAATCTAAACAAAAGAACAAATCACAGTCAGGCATATAATATAGTTTAACAATGTTAATAAGAAATGCAGCTGCACAGTAGCGCGCCGTAAGGAAGGAGAACACAGAAAAACATACTAAGAAACAATACGCCGCTCGATCCTTTGCACGCCGGGAAAAGCCGCTCCATTGCAATCCAAAGGGAAACCGGGAAACCCATTATCTGAAATAAAACAAATTAGAACCGTCAATTGATTCCACACTACAGCGAGACGAAAAGTAAACACGACGAATTACTACTTAGAAGAAAGCGGAACAGTATGAGCAGGGTAGGTAAAGATCAGATACAAGTAGCAGCACTCGAGTCGATAATGCATGAATGGCATGCCTTCATGAACTGTGATCAAAATCAACTAAATGTGGCACTACTGGAATCGATAATCTAGGAGGCTTCCAAATTGCACTGCGCGCGAAGACTTCCCGCGCTGGGGTCACCCACCCGATCCAATTAGCCAATTAGCAATCAACACGACGCTGGGCGGGAATTCGAACAGGACAAGGGGGCGGGACTATGCAAATTTTTCGCGCGAACGGTCAACCGGCAAATAATGTAGCAACTACGGTAACAGTCCATGCCAACTACGGTATCGAAGTTAAGAATTAGAATACGTAATGGGGGTTTGTAAGTATCCCAAAAATCACGTGTTATACTCCATTCATATTCAATCTTATCCCTTTTCAACAAATTCATAGTTTTTTTGGTCTCTAATCCATTGATTTATTTATTTTAATTTATGTAAATGGCAATTAAATATTCGCCTCGGTTCCGAGCTAGTTCATATTCAATTTTTTTTCTGTATTTGCTAGCAATATGATAATGCTCTTTTTATTTATTACTTACTTTATAAAATGAAAACACAGATGTAGTTCAATGTCCATGTTTCCATACCGCATACAAACTACACTCAATCTATAATGGGGTTTGCTTAGTATGCTGAAGATTTGCCCTACCTTACGGTAGTCAGCAGGTCCCGTGCCTTGTTCCCTAAGAGCTCTTCTTTTAAAGAAGTCTACACAATAATATAACCGGTGAATTTTATAAAAAAAAACTCCTTATCACACTTCTCATGTAGTTTCTGATAGTCCAGCGCCGGTTCCCCTTGCGCGACATGGGATGTGGGGTGAGCGCGGCGCTCGCAGTCTTTTGGATAATTTAATGGCCAATCTAGTTGTAGACTTGAAATAGTATTCGTAGCGTTTCTGCCGGTTGTCTAATTTCAGACACGAAACTTCTCGTTATGGAATGAGGGCATCCCAATCATATCAGTCTTTTGGAAGACCTCTCTGCCTTCCTCTGGCCTCTGCGCTCCCAGAGCTGCTCTTCCTCATGAGCTAAGGTTCGTTAATGATTTATATTAATAATAAAAATAATCTTATTATATAAAATACTTTCAAGTCAATTTTTTCTCAGCAAACCTATAAATTTTGTGAATTTTTTCCCGTTTAGACATGTGGGAAGTATCAACTAACTACACTACAAAAGTACAATCTAAGTAAGGAACTATCAACACCCCCCCCCTCTACACCTCTACTCTCCAGTCGTGTGTTTGAAAATTAAACGTAATTTTTCAATTTTAAAGGGAATATGTAGGCACTCAAAATGAGCAAAACAACTGCGAAACTAGAGTTTCCACGCCAGACATGAATTTAAGTAGGCGACTGAATATGTAATTCGAATATTCTCATTTGCATGCACATATGTCGCTGTTGCATGCTATATGCCGATGTTGGCACATATGCTAAATTTTTTGCTCCATCAGCACTGCCGTGTAAGCTAGGGGGTCAAGCAACGCGTTTACTATGGAAAAGATGAACTTTGAAAATCATTTTCTTTTAAATGGGAAACTTTTAACAATTTTTGTTTTTGTTTCCTTAATGAGGAACACACATTCTATTAATACAGCTTAACTTCAAAAAGGGCATACATATTCCCTTTAACTAATCTTCCCTATTTATTAAAAAAAATTACAGTTTTAGTCCTTTTATTGGTGCATTATAGCAAAGAAGGATTCAATATGAAGACAGAGTGATGTATACTACGTATGTAGCTGGATGTCTCATTCGTTGTTTGTGGATAAAAAAAAAGACGCCTTCGCTTGAACTTTCGACATCGTCAGTGAACAGCTACAACTTCTCTCAAGTTTAACTTTATGCTTTTTTTGCTCGTCTCTAAATGGAACATGTTGAGATTTTTATTGTTTATTTTTCATATTTTTTTTCATAGTTTAATAAAGAATATATAAAAAAAATTGATATATTCATTGAAGCAAGAACAAAGACCTCATGTTTCATTCATACATCATTAATAATTATAATAATAATAATTTATTACGCAAAAAGACAATCAAAGAAAGCATTGTAACGTGCAGTTTGTGTTATAAAATGAAATGCCGCTTTGAATATGAAATGCCGCTTTGAATTTTGTTCGAATTTTTTGTACATATTTTGAAACTCACAATCAGAAGGAAGCAGAAAAACTAGCCTTATTATTTTCGCTCATGTTTTTGTTTTTGCTGTACACTTATTAGTTTTAAATCATAAGCCATCTAGAGAAAGTTCACACTGATAAGACATGGATGACACATGACATGCAAACATTCAAACAAGAAATTGTATTATTATTTTTGTGTTGTACTGTATTTACCAGCTGCTTGATAAGCTCAAACATAAAGGGCATTTTCGGCTCGAAGTGTTTATACATACTTGACATACCTACAAATGACAATCACGCATTTTTGATGTGTTTCTTCTTTTAAGTAGTGCTAATAGTCTCAAAGTATATAACGTAACCCACAACATATGCTTGTTACCGTGAAATACTGTACATTTCGTTGGAGCTTACAATTATTAAGATTTACATAAAGACGTGGTTTCTCTGGGTTTCACAATACTACCCTACCCTACATGCTACGCTCTATCGTCTGATGTTGAGTTACGCTCGTAATTCACCTTTGCAGACGGTCCCGCTAGCCTGCCGCAAGACTGGTCGCACGCGTAAAAATTTGTGTGCGCACACAGACACACCTCAATTGACAGAAATCCAGCCGCTAGGCCAAGCCGCTTTCCGGCTGTTCTCTTTTCCACCTGACCGGATTGTTATATAATTGTATGGTAATTATGTTCGTGGATTTCTTTATGTAGAACCCTGAATTAAGGAAATTGACATGGTATATTCTACCCCACTTCAGTTTCAGTAGGAAAATATTTTTCAACACCTTTCTTTTTTATGATATTGTTGATTGTTAAACGCTATTACATGACTGGATGTGGATCTACGTATTTAATAAATTACAAAATCATCGAGAGCTGCATATTCCTTATGCTTTTCTTTCTAAACGATATACCCTACTTCTAATACAGCCTCTAATGTCCATCCTTTTATGTTACCGTATTCCAAGATGTTGTCCTTTATGTCACCACATACCGGTGTGTCTTATAAATGTATCAAAACCCTCCTTACGTGAAAGTATTTTTGTTTGAGAAGAACCGCCGTAAACTTGGGAATCGTGCACAAATCTATTCTTCTACTCGAATGGGTACACATTATAAAAAGGCGACATTGTTTGCCAACAAGAAGGCTACGTTCCTATTGAGGATGACTCCTTGTTGTAAGAGCCTTTAATCCTTAGACCTTAGTTTCATATATGGACATTCTTTCGATTATGATTATCTTCATTGGGTTTTCTAACATCAATGAATCGACCAAATTGTGTACTGTAAGGAAATGGATCAAAGTTTCATTCATGCATTCTCTTGCTTTGCGAAATCTCTGTTAGGTTCTTAACCTACAAACTCTCGCATAACTTATCTAACAAGAAGATAACAATAAGGTCTAGCATATTACTCTATCCCATTACCTGTCTATTCTCGTGAGACGCATTACTCGCGCTTGTTCTTATGCGTTTGTTCCTATAAACTTTTGCTACCTCAATAGACGCAGCGAGACGCAACTGGTTTCCGTCTTTTTCAATAATAACAACCGAGAAAAGATGCCCTCGAACACACCGGGCGCTTTAGTAGATAATCGTCCCTAGCGCGGGAGGAGGCTTTCCTAGATATTATACTCGACACCGTGACAAGGTCGACCGAGACGTCCTCATTTTTCAAACTGTTTTTGTATCTCTTCTACATACTGTTCAAAAAATTAATATAATGTTAAATTCAGTAAGATATTCTACAGCCTAGAGCAAATGTACCACATAATAATTGAACTGTATCCATCATGGCGTTATCCCAACAAAAAAACAGTATATTGCGAGAAAATAAAACTGGATCGCATGATATAGCTCCATTTATCATAAATACATGTCAAGTTTTTACTTTTGTCCGCCCGAAACCTCCAAAATAGACAGCACTTGTAATTAGTATTGTTTTCTGTGGAATCCGTTTGCTAATCCGCCCCGGGGCGCTGTTTCGCTTTGAGGATTTCGTGTTTGTTTTCGGGCCTTCAGCCGCCTGTCTTGCAGGTTCTCACGTTGAATCGACACAGGCGCCGAACTTTCCCCGCAGGGTTCAAACAAAGACGTTCCCTTTTGAGAAAAGCTACTAATAGATATTATGAAATATTTATAATATGTAAATAATTAGTACACGCAACTATATTTCTTGAAGACTATACCTTTATAATAATATTTATAATTATCGTCGTCCATAGGTGTTCTATAGGATTTTTACTCAAATTTTAAAAGAGCGCACGGTATTTATTGCTAACACTATGGAACTATGAAACTCGAAAAAATGGAATCAAAAAGCTGTTATACGACCAATTTACCTAAATTGTATTTAGAATTTTTAGCGTGCGGCGTGACGTGTGATAATCGCGCACTTATTTTTGGGAGATTTGTTACTTTGATCATATTTTTCTCTGCGATAATGTGACCTTGCTGGTTTCGATGTTCAAAGGCCGTAGTTCCCCATCAAACATGCTAGCACGAATCTACATGTTATTGTTTTTGACACAATACTTATGCAACTCTTAAACTTAAAGGGAGAGGCCCACGAGAAAAAAGCTTTCCTCAATTTACTTGCACGAAATGTCCGGTATTTTTGAAATGTTACTGTGAAAACCGCATTTCTTTGCACCTAGAACTCACAGAGTTATTTCCCGGCAAACTGTTCGGCCAGGTACCGTAGTCAGAATCAACTTTGCGCTTTTAGGGCATTAGAGAATTGGAAACGCCTTTTTATAATCGTAGGAATGATCTTTATTCGTTTAACGATTATTATGAAGTGAAATAATGCCAATGGATGGATATAAACCGTAAAAACGTTGCTGACTACGGTACCTGACCGAACTGTTTGCCGGGGAATAACTCTGTGAGTTCTAGGTGCAAAAAAGTGCGGTTTTCACAGTAATATTTCTGAAATTCCGGACATTCTGTGCAAGTTAACTGAGGAAAACTTTTTTCTCATGGGCCTCTCCCTTTAAACTCCTAGTAATACATCATATCATATGTTGGATTGTAAGGCATGCAAAAAGTGTGTCTTTTGCCACTCTTTTTATTTTGTCATCTTGTCATTTATACTACTCCATAAGATGCGTAGACAATAAAATTGTTTAGTTGTTAAGTTGTTATTGTAACTGACTAAATCTATTCATGTTCTAAAATTTAAAGGTAGACTGTACTCACGAGGATAGTTACGCGTCTTACCTTGCAATTAGAAGCAACAATAAGGACGTCTTACTTGCAATTAGAAGTAACAATAAGGACGCTAAGAGCACAATTTGGCGAGACGATTAGAGATTAGGTTGTTTTGTAGTTTCTGCTCAAGTGTGATATTTTTCCGGAAATAAAAGATAGGTGAAATTTAATGCTCTCTTTGCATGTTTGAATAGTCTGGCACGTGAATAAAGAGAGCAAATATAAGCAGAAAGCCAGTGAGAGGAGGTTGCCTAGGTTTCCCTCAGCACTGTCTGCCCATAAAACATACTGTCCCAACTTTATTCATATTTAATAACTTCCAACTGTCTTGGATAACATTGATCTAATATGAGACCGTCTGAGGACATTGAATACTCACAAGTTGCTGGACAAGATCAATCGATCATAACGGAAAATGGTAATGTTTGCTTTCTATACAGGTGTGATCATAATATTTTTATTGAACGAATTGGACATAACCGTGAATTCGTGTTTGTGTACTAGATCTCTTTTTTTGATGGTGATAGATAAATATAAAAATGTAAAGGCAAATGATATTTGAGTTTGCAAATTACAAGACCTATAGTCTTCAAGTTGCAAAATACTGCTTATTATTGTTTTTATGTAGTCTGCCATTTACAAACTGTTAACTTGTTACTTGTATCTAATTGTAAGTAATTAACTGTGTTTGGTAACGTTATTTCCATTTCTATAATTTTTTATTTATATTAGTGTGTTTGTGAATCGACAGGAAAGGTCAGTATGGCCATGTTTACTACGTAAAGTGTTTGTTAATTAGCATTAGCACCTAAATTTCTCGGACATTGATGGTGATCTACGTAGTCTGTGCCTATCATATATCAATTTCTGTCCTCGTCAAACTCTTTTATATGAAAAGGAATCTGACTTGGTTGGACTCTTTCTCTGGTTTGTGCGTGCGCCGCTCACACGTTTCGGATACCCGGCGCGCATTTTAATCGTTGTTTGGCTTAGTGATTCAATGCTGATTCATACGAACTCTGATCTATTTCCTAACAATTATCTTTTGTGAGGGACAGGGAAATACTGTAGATCGGCCACAACTGTTCTGTCCTCGTTGTATCGTTATCAGTTTCTCTGGTTTGTGGTGCTAATATTTAGTGAGCATCTTTAGAAATCAACGGCTGCGCAAACTGATAGTGGGATATAAGAGCTGCAATGACAATTGTAGCATTAGTCTTCTACCAACATATACCATATCTACATTACTTACACTAGTATCTTGACATTGTGTATGGTATTAGTTAAATGTTATTATCATTTGGACTATTTCAAGACGAGTTGTTTCAGTACTATTACGCATAGTACAAAGAATACCATCACTATTGTATATCCGTCTCTATGTCTATCTCTATGTCTATATACTTCATATTGTTAAAACCGGTTGAGCAGGTTGCATGAGCATAAAAGGCTTCATGCTTAGTTGATCCCCTCTATTGAGTTTCCATTTGGCTAGCGCAGTCCGGTAACCATAGTCCAAGTGCATAGTTATACATAGCGCTGCAACATGAGAAATAAAAATACATCACCTAGCAAAGTACGTTAGAAATTCATGCAATGCACGCTTCTTTGATGGATAACATTGATGATACCTCAGTCAGACCCTCAGACTATTTTGTGAAACAATTATTACGGAATAAATTGTAAGGTAAAATTACGAGAACTAACCCTTTTTCCAACATAATTGCACCACCCATTTTATTTATATTTTTCTGTACTACTCTTCACAGTTCTACCCTCATTTTAGAAATACTGTTTTATTTGTGTTACATTTACATGTCAGCACCCCTCGTGGAGAAGAAACATTTAAAGGGATCAGCTCACCTCAAATCGTGTCTGTTTTTTCTGTTTCTTTATTTTCTATAAGGGATAATAAAAATTTGGAATAGAAAAAGTAGTGTTCAATTTCAATACTCACGAAGATATTGGGTGATAAAGTGGTGGATTGATCGGGCCGAAATGCAAAAAGGGCAATTATCCTATACAAACAAGGCAGGACAATTGCCCTTTTTGCAATTCGGCCCGATCAATCCACCACTTTATCACCCAATATCTTCGTGAGTATTGAAATTCAACACTACTTTTTCTATTCCAAATTTTTACTATCCCTTATAGAAAATAAAGAAACAAAAAAAACAGACACAATTCAAGGTGAGCTGATCCCTTTAAACACTACAACACTTTTTTAAATGAAAAAATAATTTTCCGTTTTCTTCAGGAATGGAGACCAAGCATCGTCCACGGGTACACGTTTTTGGTCCATTTGAGCAGATCTTCAGAATATGTGGGCTAGATCTCACTTATTCCATACTCAGGTAACTATGACTATGCATTTGCGTATGGTAATACTAACAAGAAAACCACTCGAACGTACTAGGATATTAGGATGTTTTTTTCCAGAAAATAGAGCTCACGGCCATTTGCCTTACTAGCTAAAAATCAATTGTTTGCGACCATTTTTCTAACTGCTCGCTGTATTCCGTCCAGCATGGATTCTCGCTACGTTTTAGGTACCCTAACTGTGTTGTGAAGCCTCGCCGTAAACTAGCCCAGAGGCTCAGCCTTATCGTTAGCAGATCGAATCTAGGCATTTGTCTAATTGGAAGATAAATCAAGACCTATCCGTTTAGGTTCTCGCAATGCCGTAAGGATGGTACCCTTGGCAGAGCCATTATCTCTACAATACTCGCTTTCGTATTTATAATGTTAATAACGATCAAGCTCTTCACTATCATGAACACAAGTCCAAAGGTACTGTTAGATAATTAAACTGATTTTTTTTTTGTGAAAAGTGCTAACTAGTTAGCTAGTGCTAACAATTGTTTTAATTTTTGAGGTATCGTGATGATATTCTAAGGGCGAAACGTTAATAATACGCATGTCAGAATTAGGGATTTATCGATGTATATTCACGAGCCGAACAAATAATATCTGAAAAATTATATAAGCAGAAGTTAGACTAATAAATGGAACGCACCTACTTTTCTTACAGTTGAGTCTTTTTATGCTCATCTCACTGTTTTAGGCGCTCTCGGTGCAATGGGCAGAGTCTAATGTCGAGATGGGAATGGTTCTCTTTGGCTCGCATTCGGCTGTATGTCTTGCCTTGTGGAGTCATCAACTGTATATGAAGAGTTTCCAAGAAAGGATCGATGCCTTAGAGCAAGTAAGTGGGGCTCTTATGCAACTAAATATGTAGATCGATAAATTATTGACAGCTGTTTACTGCACATAAAAATTGTGGTAAAACCACCAAACCAAATGTAGTAACCAAATGTAGGAGAAGAAACGTAAAAGAACACACAGCGTATTTTGATATTGAATAGTAGGTCTTGAAAAGAAATAGCAAAATACTAGTATTATGCTCTCACCGTGCAATTTGTTCATATTCTTCTG
Organism: Pelodera strongyloides; assembly: GCA_036852015.1. Taxonomy (NCBI): domain Eukaryota; kingdom Metazoa; phylum Nematoda; class Chromadorea; order Rhabditida; family Rhabditidae; genus Pelodera; species Pelodera strongyloides. The sequence continues at coordinate 104,057 of JAANDG010000281.1, forward strand.
TAATCCAATAAGCAACCCAACCTTTTGAACAATTATTTATTGATGATAAGTACTGATTACTGATGTCCTAACATATTCAGGGTCCAGTCCGAACTGAAGAGAGTTTTGCCAAAACCCACATCATAGCATTTGTCATGAGTGCGATCGTTATGGTTTTGCTGTTGGGACACTCTGGCAAAGATGTGATTTTCTCGAAGGAAAACATTGAACAAGTAGAGGCGTAAGTTTTACCCGACACTGTATTTTGAAAGCATTCGAGAAACTTTTTTGGGGATGTATGGTTGGCAAAAAGTCCATCAAGGTGATACACCATATGAAGTCACTAGGGTATTTTGGGCTACCTATGCGGCTTCAAGTTTCTTGGGCACTATATATTTTTTACACGCTTGCATCTGCACGTCCAGCAGTCTACATAGCAAAAAGAAACTGGAATTTTTAGTGACTCTGGCACAATCATACTTTTCGAAAAGCTGGAAAGATTGCTTTGACGAAAATTTTATTTCAGCTCTGCCCAATTATCAATTGATAATTTATGGGGAGCGGACCCGCTGGTTAAGGGACTCGTAGGTAAATTCCTTTCTTTCTTATAAAATTGAGAGGTTAGTCCTAATTTCCTAATACTTTCGGCTGCAATGAACAGTACGATAAGGTCTTATGCATGTTTGGTAAGCTACCACAAGTACTAGATACATAGATAAACTACACGGATATACAGTCCTTGTATATGATACATTCCAAAATAACCTGATAACTTTCTAGGCTTGGCCTCATGTATCTGCATTGTCATATTCGTCGTCTCGATTCATGCAATCGGGAGAAAATTGAAGGCGCTTAATAAAGAAATTCAAGAGATGGACAAGCAAGGAAACATGGTAAGCATGTTTATATTTTATATATAAACCAGCCGGCTACGCCGCCCGAGGCGACTTTCTAGTAAATTTACTTTATTTTATGCATACGTGAAACGTAGATTAAAAATCAGTTAAAAAAATGAGGGCAAGGATCATATGCTAAAATCCTCGCTTCGTCCCTTCTTTTGTTGCTCTAGATTTGCATGGTCTTTGTAGTTTACACCTAGTACTTTGAGCGCCGCGGAAACGCCCGAACGATACACCACACATATTCCATATATGCAGCCTTTTTTGGACGTTTGTGAGAGGGGCGCTCGGGAAGTGAGATGGCTCGGTGCACGGGAACGTGAACTACTGAACCAATCCTACAACCTGAGCGTAACGCACATCATCCAAACGTACAATCAAACAAACGCACAAACAAACAAACAAAGCTCCCAACTTTATATAATAAGATATTAATTAACATCCCAACACAAAAGCCGCGCACCCTTTTATCTTGTTCTGCATGAAAAACGTTTCGCGCTAGCATTTCGCCGCGGACCACCCGACTTTCTTCAGTGAAACAATAATGTTTTTAATCACATTTATTTATTCATGGTTCTGGTTAGGAAAAAGAAGATCGCATCTGATCCTGACGGATCGTTTTGAAATTGTTGGAAACGAAAAGTTGATGATGTAGTGGAAAGAAAAGCTTTTTGAGTCTTCAAGTATAATCTATGTATTATAGGATCACCAGACTCTGCTTGAAATGGAGGATCGTCAAATTGAGATTTTTTCCGTAATCAAATACACAAATGATCATCTTTCCAAATTTCTAACAGTTGGAGTCCTGGGAGGCTTGATCGCACATGTGAGTCTTATAAAAGCGATATAACGGCCGATTTTTGAATAGTTTGTTGGACGCAAATGGAAATAATTAGAATAAAAAATCGCGGAGTATCGCGCAGTGATTTGTATACTCTATATGGGAGTGCAGCCTTCAATATACGTTAAAACCGGGTGTTATACCGCTTTAAATATTTGTATTTACGATCGTCTAACTTGTGGAGTTGAGAAAAAACTAGAATTACGACACTTTAGAATTGTAAGAACATTAATCAACAAATCCATATATGCATTAGAAGTTGTCTCCTGGTGTACATGTGTATAGAATTGAATGCACGCAACATTCATCGCGGATGGACCATTAGATATTTAGCGACATTAATTTTCAGACAAATGCGATGTATCTCGTAATGGGTCGAAAGAGTGACCTCTCTACTGTCTACTTCATTATCATGATTGCTTATCTGATTGTATCGGCAGGATATTTAGCACTACTTATATCGGTACCGGCTAAACTTCAAGCCAAGGTAAGTTATACCATATCCCGTCTTCATCGTATCATTTGTGATGCACCTGCACCCCTTGCGGTTTTATTTAATCAATAAATGAATAATCCCATAAATTATGAAAACTTATCGTTTTAATATTGTAGTACATAAAAAAATAAGGTCGGGGATAATTTTTTGTGCGCTTTGGCTTGAACTAGTTTGAAGAAAACCTTGTGACTATCGCCCCGTAATAAACTTCCACAAAGATTCATTTAGATTGTTGAGCTCTCATCAATTTTGCTGTATTCAAAATCAATCTGGAGCGGGAAGGATGAAAAGGTAGTCTCCAAAGCACATTTTTATAAGCTCACAAACACCACGTATATTACGCACAGATAAACATCAAAAAAGGACAATTTTGACATAATGAGTGCTATTATGACATATAGTGTAAGCCAGTCGACAAGTAGATTCAAGGCATCCTAAGATAACAGTGGGCAGGTAATTACTACATCTTTCAGCTAATTGAAACAGCAAAAACAATGATCAAGCGATCAGAGGCTGACGATCTCAAAATGATTATCTTCCACGGGTTCTTGGTGGATGCACGATTTCTACCAAAGGTAAGCCCCATTTGTATCAACGTCTAAGCGGTTTCGTACATGTAACATGGTTTTGGCACCTGGACAAATGCATTCGATGTGTTATATATGTTAACAACACAGAAAGGCACATAACTTTACATCCATTATCACATCATTCGAAATATGTCGCTAAACTCCTAAACAGTGAGGTGGAACACGCAACTAGGTATGGGACTCACCTTACGCAAAATTTATGTCAGAAACAAGAAATTTTCTTTCAGGTAATGTTGTTGGCACCTTTAATAGGCAATGCGTTGATCATTGCCAATCATCTCATCAACAAACAATAATTTATTAGAAGATGTATTTCACATATCCACAGTTGCCAAGAATATGTGATGCAGAGATTTTAGTTGAACTCTTGCATCTAGTGTTTTTTTTGTCTTTGACAAAGTTGACAAAACCAATTTGACTAGCTTTATCTTTCTAAGCGTCCAAGATTTCAGTGTTTTTTTGTACATTCTCTTGAATGATCTTCTCGTTGTTGTAACTATTTTCATGTATAATTCAAAGTTTATCCTTCTTCCAATGCTTGTAGTGCAGTATATTTGCTTTTTAGATTTTTCAAAATAATTCAACATATATTTGTTTCACTATGATCCAGTTTTTATTTTCTGTGATGTTACGCAAATCAAGAAAGTGCGTAATTGTATTTACCGATCTTAGATTCAATTCAATCATTTTAGTTGAACTCTTGCATCTAGTGTTTTTTTTGTCTTTGACAAAGTTGACAAAACCAATTTGACTAGCTTTATCTTTCTAAGCGTCCAAGATTTCAGTGTTTTTTTGTACATTCTCTTGAATGATCTTCTCGTTGTTGTAACTATTTTCATGTATAATTCAAAGTTTATCCTTCTTCCAATGCTTGTAGTGCAGTATATTTGCTTTTTAGATTTTTCAAAATAATTCAACATATATTTGTTTCACTATGATCCAGTTTTTATTTTCTGTGATGTTACGCAAATCAAGAAAGTGCGTAATTGTATTTACCGATCTTAGATTCAATTCAATCAGAAATGTTTTCCAGTGAGGATCCTTTAGGCCCCAGATATTATAGATATTGTAGACGTTGCAATGGGTAAATTTCTAGAAATCCTTTAAGATTATATTTTTTAAATTGACTTAAAGGGAGAGGCCCACGAGAAAAAGAATTTCTTCAATTTACTTACGCACAATGTCCGGTAACTCAGAAATATTACTGTGAAAACCGCATAAATTTGCATCTAGAACTCGCAAAGATATTCTATGCTAAACAGTTCGACCAGGTACCGTAGTCAGCAACACAAAAATTAGTTTTTATGGTTTATATCCGTGCACCTGCATTCTTTTTCAACGTAATAATGTTCTAGCGAATATAGATCATTACTACAATTATAACGAGGCGTTTCCAACACAGGAATGCCCTAAAAGCGCGAAAATTGATCCTGACAATGGTACCTGACCGAACCGTTTGCCGGAGAATAACTCGGTGAGTTCTAGGTGCAAAGAAATGCGGTTTTCACAGTAATATTTCCGAAATTCCGGACATTCTGTGCAAGTAAATTGAGGACAACTTTTTCCTCGTGGGCCTCTTCCTTTAAGTTTTTGTATTGTTATGATAAAAACATACCGAGAACATAATACGAGTCATTTATTTCAATAAAGTGTATAAAATATTCGAAGTTTCTTGGTGTTGACTCCACAGCAATAACTACCAAGTAAAATGGATATATTGTTATTGTCAAGAATGTCAAGAATGATTGTTATCAAGAATGATTGTTATTGTCAAGAATGGTTGTCAAGAATGTCTTGGTGTAGTGTCTGCTCCGAGACTTTCCACAAAGAAACATGAAAAGCGGGTCTGTAGATAAAAAAACAGTCATCACCATTAGCATGGAATATATGCAAATCAAAACCCTAGGCATAAAAGTGCTTTCTTGCTCTGATTCGTCACTTTGTATACTTTTAAAAGTACGCCTTCTGATAGAATATGGCTGAACCGAATCAAAAAGCTGGGTCTCCGAGTAACAGCGGTGTAAGTTTCCGTTTCTCTTCCTTTCTTTTTCTTTAAAGCGGTAGACACGTGGTTTGTGGAATTTAAGCTGAAGAAAAGCATCTTCATGTATTATGTAAAGTTGTGTGGACTACTGGTCATTTCCGACATAAATTGAACACAATTTTTGAACTTGTTCATTGTTATGGCATTATTCTGGTTAAAATCAGTTAGAGGGCGTTCACTCATTAATCACATAATATTAAAGGGATGAGGTCATCAGAAAAAACGTCCTCTGTTTTTTTCGTTATACAATTTTCCATTCAACAAGGATCACAAAAACATATTGCCCGAATTGTGCCTCGTTTCGGACGATTTTTTAGTGACCCCATCCCTTTAACAGGCGGTTCGTGCACGTAGGTTCACCTTTAAACACCATTTCAAGAGCAGCGAGCCTGATAAGCAAAAAACGCCGGCACAAATTGAAATCGAAAGTCTTCTGACAAGATTGCTCAGGGTCGGACAACAGGGAGGACGGATGACCACTACGGTAACACATTTCTGAATTACTGTAAAATGAGAAAGTAATCATTTGTCATTGGTAACGTAAAAATATAAAGCATAACATCCCTCTGATTAGATGCTGCATACTTCAGCAGCTCAGGTTGCCATAAACTGTGTATTGAGTTGCATTCGTCGTCATGAGTCATGAGCATGGACATGCATTGACTATCTTATTATATAAAGGAGAAGAGTTTGTCACGGGTTTGTTTTTATGTGCACAACGAAATCCCTTCATAAAGAAAAATCTTCCATCGAAAGAGCATACAAAATCTTTGTCTCTGGCGAGATTCGAACCCACAGCAGCGCACAACCTCTCGATCCACAGTCCAACGCTCTACCGGTTGAGCTATGCTAGCTTATCATAGATGTAGCAATATGCTCTACATAAGCACCGTCAATGGCAAATTTGCGTGGTAGCATTAGTCGAGTGGAGATCCAAACTGATTATTATACGTTTCCACAATCAGAGACGTGTGAATGTAAGTGGCACGGAAGAGAAAGAGACGAGAGTTAACTTTTTACATTGTCGCAATTCTTTTTTTTTAAATAGGGAAACAATCGGCCGAAGGCCGATTTCTCCAGTCGGAGAAGAGCCCGTAGGGCTCTTCGAACGGCTGGTAATACATATTTCTGAATCATTCTTAAAACTTGCAGATTGTCGAGAAGGAGTTGCTCAGAATGTGTGCGTTCACAAAAGCAGTTTTCAAAGAACAACCAGCACTAATTGAGATTGATGTTCCGGTGGTTATGGTTGGAGACATACATGGACAAGTAAGAAATACCGAATTGCTTCGGCGGAATAATTACACTTTAGTCTAAAAAACTGATGATCAACCGCCTTAGGGCTACAGCTATGATTCAGAGATGTTGTAGTTTAGCTTATAAAGCATGCCCAATGATCGTTTCCCAGTACACTCCAAGCTACAATCGTCTGACAATGCCGTAGTTACTATAAACTATAAACAACACACAATTTAGTACGGTGACCTGCTACGCATTTTTAATTCGAATGGATTTCCGCCAGAGGCGAATTATATCTTTCTGGGAGATTACGTGGACAGAGGGAGCAAGAATTTGGAGACTATTTCTATCCTCTTTTGTTATAAGGTACTTTAGGTATAGGTCGAGGCATAATGTACTTCGAGTTGCCTTCAGTAAAACACTGACAGACCCTAAAAAATTCTAAAGAACAAACTGATGTTGTAAATAGTGATGACGGGATACCAGTGTATGCTACAGAAAAACAACAGTATGCTAAAAACGTCTGCTGTATAGTAAAAGTATGCACTAAAATACAGTATACTATAGCACATACTATAGTATATAGGATTATAAAACACGAGGGAGCTGTATCAATTTTTACCTCACTTCTACTTAGATCCTCTACCCCGAGCACTTCTTTCTATTGCGAGGGAATCACGAGTGCTCTAACGTTAATCGCGTCTACGGCTTTTATGAGGAGTGCAACAGGCGGTACAAGAGTGTTAAGCTTTGGCAGTACTTCCAGGTAATTTGAACTTAACAGAATGATGTGCAGCGGCAGGCTGCAGGCGTGAGTTGAAAGGCCATTATGTATTCAACTGAGTTTTTATCTCACTATGCACTAGTTCTAGGCTAGGTACAAATTATCAACTGGAAGTGTGGAAGTTAAACATTGTTAGCCATCCCTTTAATACTTGCCAATGGAGAAACCTGCGACAATAACATGTATTCTATGTTTACTCAGGACGTCTTCAATTGGATTCCTCTGGTTGGCGTGGTGGGAAGCCGAATCATATGTATGCACGGGGGACTTTCTCCTGAATTAAAGTCGTTGGACCAACTGAGACAACTGCAGAGACCCAAGATGCCCACTCCGCCAAGTCTCGAGATTGACCTCCTCTGGGCCGATCCTAATAAGGATCATAAAGGTTTGAGCAATGCAGTAAATCTAGATAATCCCTTTTAAATATGACTTAATTTAAAATATGAATTTGTAAGACATCAGAAGCTCGCAAAATATAGAAAAATAGAAGAAAACATGTGTTTCGTATTTTCTCAGAATTTTTCAGACACATTGATGCTTCTATTTTTCTCTATGTAATCATTCAATAACAATGAGATAACATGGACGATATACGTCACTGCATGACGTGCCGTGCGAAAACCGTGCCTAACGTTTCCGTACTTTGATTAGCAATCAAGGACATAACAAGAAGAAAGACATTTTTAGGTTGGCAAGTAAACACTCGAGGTGTCTCGCAAACATTTGGAGAGGATATTGTGAAAGAGTTCTGCCAAGCATTGGACCTGGATATGATTGTGAGAGCGCACCAAGTTGTGCAGGATGGATACGAGTTCTTTGCGGATAGAAAGTGGGAACCATTGCCTTTATTAAATTGGGATTAGCCTTAGGCTTAGGACCCCATTGTCTCTTCTATTATTTTTTATTAATATATGCACAATCACAACAATAAGTTGGTCCTATAGACATGTTCTAGAATCGCGCAGCTATAAATAGAGGCGGAAACGTACCCGTTCAGGCTTGTAACCGTGTTCTCCGCTCCTCACTACTGTGGACAATTTGATAATAATGCAGCCACTCTTTCCATCAACGAGAACCTACAGTGCAATTTTTCGGTAAGAGAAATAGTGGCCAAGTTAGATTATGGCCAGTCCATGGCCGTGTAATATCGAGACCCACCATCGTAGGTGTACTACAGAGGGTCATAATCGGTCCCATACTCTCTCTCTCTCGCTCTCTCTCTCTCTCGCTCGCTCTCTCTCTCTCGCTCTCTCTCGCTCTCTCTTTATCTATCTCTCTCTCTCTCTTTGCTTCATTTTTCTTATATGTTTGTTGTACATCTCATCTAATGTAAATTTTGAGCGTAATGATCTTCTAGGGCATTGTTTTATCCAGAGTTCTCCAATAAACGTGATTTCTTACTGGTACTATAATGAATTTGCAAACCGTAAACTATCGACGTTTAATATTGCAACCCAAGCCGAGGAGATATAGATATAACCTGTAATTTACCAAATCTAGGTCTACAAGCCCACGTGTAAAGCTATTCGAATGGCCATTGCCAAGATGACGGAACTTCAGCTGCAAACTTCAAGTGAATCGTGGCCCAAGAAGGATCAGGCACCAATGGGTCCTTGTGATGGAACAACTTCAAAAGATTAATATTTTGCCTCTTTTGCTTGAAAAAATAAACTTACAAAAAGTTAGCGTTTTCGTTCAAATGAGATAGATATGATAATTACAAAATACATTAAAAAAAATTGTTTTCGAATTCACATTTTCTGCGACAAAAGTTAACCTATTACTGGTATCCTGGTTTTTCAACGTCATGTATTTTAAGGAAAATGCGAATTTTTGCGTGAAGACCGTTTAATTTTCCACCTGGAAATTTGTCTAGTATTGCTCTAGGCTTATTCTATTCCTCCAGAGAAAGCCTAAGCCTAAGCCTAAGCAAGTCATTTACTGTGAACGTTGTATTGAACCATCCGCAAGGATTTGAATCTGGAAATCTAGACTTTTTCTTACCCAACTTTTCTTTATTTTCGGTGTTTATTGCCTAGAATCCCCCCAAGTTGCCATCCAAACTCAGCCAGCATTCTGCGTCCCGAGGGAGTCGTTCCTGAAGTCTTCGGCCGATAATGTTCTGACGCGCCAAGACATCTCACACGTCATTCATAACCAACCGATTTCGAAATATCCAACGACCAAGTTGTGGTGAGGGTCAAGGGTTTGTCTGGTTAACTTTTGAACATCTTATGATTTTATGTAAACCATTATTAGCAGACAAACAACAAAACAAGAGAGTTTAGAATACAAGTATTACGTCTGTGGTAACGCCTTCGGTGTAGTAGTGATGTACTGCAAGGTGCTGGGATAATAGTCAACAAACTTAGGACCCCAAATACAAAAAGTTTGAAGTCAGCCAGTTTTGCTGACGCATAGACACCTATGAAGCGAGAGAGAGGAGGCCCCTCAAATAGTTGAATGAATCAGGCGCCAAAAAGGGATTGTAACATAATATTGCACAAAGATTGTCGTCTTACAAATCTAATTGTCTTTGATTTGTTGGCAAATACACGCGTTGGGAAATTGGAAATTTAGTAAAATCTAGATTTCTGCGATTTCTACGTCGCTTAAATCTAATCTTAAAACAAAATAATGATAGCTCTGCTATACAGTTGATCACGTCACATATATGTATTTAGCAACTGGGATATGCCATATGCTTGCCTTCTATTTTTAACTTTGATCTTGTTTCAAAAAGAAGGTAAGATTCGTCACTTCTCTTCGTGCCAGATTTTTTTTTGGTTCAAGGTCTGGGTCGGAGCGCAATCAATGCTAATCCAATGCATGGAAGACCAGTAATGTGTCACCAGTAATGTATTATTAGGGCGCTGAACCGGCGCTGAACACATAATTTCAATTTGACCCCTATTTACTTTCTAACGGTGATCAACACATATTGTGTGGTGGTCGCAGAACCGCATAGCGAGAGCATTTCGTCGCTAAAGAGCATTACTTAGCGGTAACAGAAGAAAGAAAAAGGTCAGGCCCCTGAAAAACCACTTGAGTTGAGTGCATCTGACAATGTTCAGCATCAAGAACATCAGCAGCCTCAATAGCCCGTATTCTCGGGTCGACGGAAACGTTCCGTTTGGGAAATCCTTCGTATGCAAATTTCTCGACTATCTAGACTAGCTGGAGGAAAAATTTGCATACGAATGAGCTCCCAAACGGAACATTCCCGTCGACCTGAGAATACGGGCTAATAATGATCATGCATTACAGTTACTGTTGTCTTGGACTTCTCAGCAAATCGAAATTCTTCTTGATTTTCTCTATTGACCCGTTAAATCCCCTTATTTGGCGGGCGAGAACTCCACAACAATTTAGACAACTATCAGAGAATTAGGAGAATCCGAGGCTAGGAACGATGTCAAGCGACTTGAATATTTATAGGATAATTGCTATGGAAAGATAATTACACAAGACGCGTTCGCAGAACTGCGCAGATTGCAGGTCTTGATGGGTCTAAGGCGTTTTTTTATTAAATAAACAAATTCTCTCATTTTAACGTTTGATTTCTGAAGTTTTGTGGGACACAACGATATGGCCATGTAACGCTTTTGTATGCAATAGGGTCCTTTAAAAGGAAGACTAATTTATCAGCGTACAAAGAAACACTATGATATATCAGTATGAGTTCTCTTTTGAATCCAGTTATATAAGGTATGCAAAAACAACTTTTACAAACCAAAAAGAGTCCGATAGAATCTATACACATATTGTCGTTAGCCACTTTCAAGGTTTGAAGAATATCTACTTCTTTTATTCGCTAATTCAATCTCATCCTGCATGGTCATTTTTGATTAGAATCCATATGAAACCGGCCCATAGGACTTACGCCTGTCCATAAAGGCTCAGGATTAGCCTTACACCTAAACCTGTCCTGTTTCTTCACTGGTCAAAGGGCCACTACTTTTCTATTTCTGAATCTAAAGAATTGCTTGACTCCGCCCTATTCTCAGTTAGGGCGAATCCCCAAACATCCTTTCTTCTCTACGAGTCAGTCAAAGTAAAAGATCCATGCCCACTTTTCAAAAAGGACACCCCAAAAGATTCCTTTCTTCCTTGGTTCTTTGGATGTCGCTGCTTCTGGAACTACGACTTTCTACTTCCTTCATTTGCAACTTGAGCACCTTACTACGTCAAAGGGTCAAAGTTTAAAGTGGTATAACAACCCGCTTTAACTATGCTGGACGCTGTATTCCCATATTTTGCATTCAAATAACTGCGTTATTTTTAGATTATTTATGTTCAGTTGCATACAAGATATGGGTGTGCAGTAGTTCAATATCCGTTTCAAAAACCGGATATTATACCGCTTTAAACGTTGAATGTTTTCTGGCTGACATCGTACACGCAGTGAGCTCGAATCCTCGGAACTGCAAAGTTGCTCCAAATATTGATTTGCTTTGATCATGTTATGTATTTTACAAGAATCAAGCTCTTCAACTTTCAACAGAGCCAAAAACTTCTCAAATTAGAAAATATGTTGCCCATGGAATGGATGGACATCATAAATTATTTCAAAGTTTCAGCATCATTTTTATTTACGAATGTATCTTATTTCTCACTCTTCCTTAGACTTTACGATGAAATACGAACTTCAATAGCTCTTTTCCGAGACGTACGATATAAAAAAAACCCAGCACCCCCGTTTTGTTTCTCAAAATTAGGCTAATTTCAAGTGGAACAATTCACATTAGCAACCTTTGCACGTTGGAATTTTAAGTTTCTTTTAAGCGAATTAAAGCATGTTACAAGAATAGAATAACTGCAAAAATGTGCTTGTAGAAACGTTTCCTCCTCTAGCGAAATCAACATTTTCACATCTTCACAGAAAACTACGATGGGGACATGCGGGGGTTTTGGTTTTGGACCATTCTTGTTATATGTATGTAGCTGAATTATTCTACAAAAACCTGCGAATGTAGCTTAATATATGCAGAGATTCTGTTACATTATATGTGAATTACGCAAACAATTCTTCGTCTCATAATAATCTTTTATTCTACTTATATCCTTCTAGGCCACATGTCTTCACTTTTAAAAGAGAAAACAATTTAAATTCATTCTACACTAATTTAGTCTAGAAATTCTTCTCACGTGTATAAAATTACGTGCAATGTGCATTGTGTTTTCATGTGGAATCTACATAACTATTAGAACACCTACTACAACTAAATTTGGGGTACAACAAGTCGGTTGAATATTCATAGTTGCAATTTTGGCATATTTTGATAATATTGAAAATGTGACATCCAAAAGCAAAATAACATAGGCCAAATTCTACACTATTGCATCAAAAATGCGGATTTGGGTTACGGATATGCCCCATAAATCGCGTTACCTTCGTCCCCTAATATCAATGTTTTGACGTTAATCCGTGGAACGACCTCAGAAAATCTACAGGCTAATGCTGCTTATACTAACATCCCACAAGATTGGGAATGGAATATTTTTCTCATCTCTTTATATCATCAAAAACATATTCGTTGCTAGCGGAAGCATAGGACATCAAACACATCCAACATATGTGTTTCAGTGAGGTCCCATTGTTTCACTGTCAATAGTTTCGAATTCGCCCTTTGATCTTTTATAGCATCACCAAATGTTCACTTTTTTCAGGATTCGCTGTTTCGCTTTGAAAACATTTAACTATTTACCTTCATTCATAGGAATCATAGGGAACTGTTTCGGGCTTGATAAAAATTGAAGATTGCAGATTTTTCCTTAGCGTTAGCCGTTATTTATATAACTTTCCAAAACATAGTGTACCCTGAAACGCAAAGTTTTCATGGCATGTTTCTACTAGTTAAAGGTTGTTCATCCTTATATTGTACACTTTACTTTGCCGGCTTTCCCTTGGTCATCAATAACAATTGTTTAAAATTTGTCTTCCGACGCAGTCTTTATTAAAAATTCTGTCGACTCACGAAGGCCGCCTCGAAAACCAACAAAAAAGTTGTTCAATGCACATTTGCATGACGTTCCCATCCGTTTGGAGACCGACTTCTTCTAAATCTTTGATAATTTGGAATTTGAGCCTTTTTCGAAATCTAGCACACTTTTCTGATGACACAATCTGATCTAATAGAAAAGTAGAATGAAATAAAGTTCAATCATGCCTCTATTTTGAGTAAAGTAAGTTTGAACAAATGTATGTCTGTGGAGTGTCCATGGCCACTGATGTAAACTGACCAAGTTTCTTTTCTAAGCTAGTTCCAGTTAGCGATGAGCTATAAGAAAATATATCTACAATGTTTAAAATTTTAGCTGTAGGACTTCAAGGCAGTTCAACCCCCAACCTATGTTAAATTCTTGATAGCGAGTATGACGCATTTATTCTGTGTTCCTCCGTTCCCCGTCTATTTACGAACGCTGTCCTCATATACCCACGCTAGTTTTGAAGGATATAATTGGAAGTAATACATCATTCGCCATATAATATACGAACTTTCCGAATTGACGCACATATTTACTGCACTATATACGATTATCTTTGAAGGATTTTTCTAGAATATATGTCAGAAATTTTCATGACTATGGATTATTGGAGGCTAAAATTAAATTTTTATATTCGATAGAAAATATAGCTTTATGTTTCAGAATTTTACCTGTTATTATAGTTATTGTGTATCGGCATCGGTAACGTTTTCTATGTCGAATTGTCGAATTTTTATTGTAATATAGGGATTTAATCCTTTTTCTTTGATTTTCCTCATATGGTCTCCTTTGACCAAATATGAAATAATCCTGCCACCTGAAATAAATTATTATTAATAATATTAACCGTCAAGTTTTTTCAGGGTACGCTAGCAGCAATGCTCTCACAGTTATTGCTCGTTTATTCCACTTTATTTCTTCTCGCACTTGGTTAGTTTACAGTTTACCATATTATCATCACTTTAACAATATTTTAACTTATAGGCTAACATTTAACTTTGGAGATTTATTGGCTTTTCAGCACACCCACAGAGGGTGGCGAATACAGAAACTGTCAATATTGTACCAACTTATTCGTATATGTATTTGGTTTATTTATATTCCCATTGTTATGTCTTCGACTGGCGTCACGACCGGCTACTGCTCAATTTAGCGCGTAGATAGATGTTCGCGTAAATTGGATTTGTTCTTCCGCCAAGCGAGATTTCTCTTTTTTCCTTTACACTTGACAATCTCTGCCGATTCACCACATCAAAGCGTCACTTTTGGGGATTTTGGGGAGACGAGGAAGCTATAGATAATACTGGGCGGATAAGTTAGTAAAGTGGTATAATGTGCGGTATGTGCCATACATAAGTACATATAAGCTGGCCAACCCAATTCCTTGTATTATATGCAAATTGATGTGCACTTATAGGCATTTCGGCACAGTACAGAACAATCGAATATGACCCACGCAGCATATGTTGCACAAACCACATTCCATATTATACTTTCTCAAGCAAAAGTAAAACATTTGCATTTCAGTTTTTGCGGCGCCGGCCATTCAACAAACGGAAGATGCAGCTAGCGACGACAGGTATTAGACGTTTATTATTCTATCGACATTTTTTAGATAGTCTTGTGGTATTTTGGTTCTGATCTCATAGTCAGCGGGGTATGTCTATGTGTTGAGGTTACAGTAGATCATCCATTTTCAACTTGCTTTATTCATCACATCCCACCCACATAGATATACCTCGTTCGCTCTTTGTTTCCGTCCAAGATAAAAATAAACCATCATCACTTCGAAGGACACTCGATGTAAATGAATGACATACGCCTTGATTCGTAGGTAAACAAATTTGTCCGTCTGATGTACCCTTAGTATACGGTACCCACGTTTTTCCATTTACGCACGCTAACCTCCTTGAAACGCAAATGAGATTGGCTATTTCCGTAGATGGAATTGTATTTTCTTCAAAAACGATAGTGGAAAGTGGTATCCTTTACTCCAATTTCATTTTCACGTAAATTGCAACGCGAGGGCATTTTTTGTGAGTTTGGATCTGCTTTAGTGTGTGCAAGTTTTTCTCACAAGGAGGGCTTTCTTTAAAGCCATAGGGCACGCGTGTTTGTGATGTACAAACCACGAACGATATTATGTAATTTGCCTGTGGAATGAATGGAAATTCAGTGTACAGCATACGCTTTACGTGGCACATACGATAATAACAAATATTCGAGCTGTGTTGGAATAAATTCAATGTGGAAACGGTAGAAGATCCCTTCATAAAACAAATAGTTTCGCAGTTTCACGACAACCAAATGACAAGCATTGAAAGTTTTTTTTTGTGAAATCTGGTCAGTGGTCTTTACTTTACGAGTGAGTTAAAAATGGTAAAATCGAATCATATCATTTCAAGAAAGAAAGAAAACTAAAAATAACTTCTGTGACGAATGTGTCGCGCTCGTGGAAATCTGATAACCCGGCGCAAGGAGAGAAAAAAATCAAACAAAACATTAACAATATTTGATCTCACGCCTAATAAGGCTACCGGCAGACAACCGCCGGACCACGAAACGTATGGGAACTATTGCTTCCATATCTAAGAGTATGCAAATTACTTTCGAAAATATCTGAATAGAATATTTTTTCCATATAATGCTTCGGTATGCAGGTTTCCCCAATACGTTTCACAATTCTACGGTAGACTAGTAAAAATAAATTGGTTTTGGTAACGTATTTTTTTATCAATTCTTGGATAGATTCAATTATACACAAAGTAAAATGAGAGTGACTGAGAATAGTTATGGCAAATTATATCAATTACATCACTGTGGGGAATTTATGACGTAAACCCTTGCGAAGAATATCTGCAACTTCTCCTATTTCCAAATAAATGCAATCAGTGTTTTTTAACACTTCAGACGCGTCGTCGTTCCTCTTTTAGCAGAATAAGAGATACATTTGAATTGTCACTTTTGCAAAGAGAACTTTAGCGGACTGACTTTAAAGGGAAGGTTTTGACGTCAGCGTAGAGACGCGTCCCTTCCGTTAGGAAATATTTTCTAGGAAGAAAATTTCTTATGTTAAAATATATGGAGCTAGAAATCTGATCTTGCTGATTCTAATCAAAAATCAAAAGTCGACTTCGAACCAAATTTACGCAGGCTTAAAATATCATTACGTTGAGAGCATAATTCTATAAAACACAATCTCTGAGAAGTAAACAAATCATAAATTAATTAAAGCACGCCAAGCCTTGTATCACCTTGCTTCAATCGGAAAATTCTATAAATCGTACTAAAATATTGTAAAACTACTCGGGACATCCTAGAAGTTAAGCGAATACATCCCACAAGTCCAAAAATGTATGAGACCTTCGTCACACAATGTTTATATGACTCTTGAAGCAACTCAACTCTTACAGTGAGATGATGAAACGTGGTGGTGCCCGCTCGTTCTCCAGCAACTACTACGGTCAGCTGTATCCGAAGAGGCTATCTTCTTACCCTGGACTCTATTTCATGGATAAGCGAGGAGGTGGACGAGCCTTCGTCCCTCGGGCATGGGATGGATATGGAATAGTTGGAAGGTGAATATTAGATATTTAAATAATATTTTAGTATTAGACTGGCACAATTGAATGTTTCTTGGATGATCCGAAATAACTTACTTTATGATATGACGCTCACTAGGCATATTCACTACTGACTGACTACTGGCTCCAATGAGATGGAAAAAGGCCCGATAAATGATTTTGCAATCTTCTAAAAATTCATAAAGATAATGTGCTCCGGATCCGGAATGGTGAAGGGTGACGAGCAGTGGTGGCTACAACCCTCCTTGAAAAGTGATCAGTGTTTCCAATACCCTGTATGCAACCTATTGCATGCCTTCTGCTTTTGTAACTCATTTCTGTGTTTGATCCTTGGCTGTCGGTAGTTGTACTTGACTTGTGTCGTTCAGAATGGAACGACGTGGTGGTGGAAGAGCATTTTCTGGAAACTGGGATGCCATGAACAGGTTCGCAAAAGAATTTCTGACAATAAGAAAGTCCCGTTCATTATAAATAATTTTTAAAGTGGTATGACATGTGATTAGCGAAGCGACTGCTGGAGATCTATAAATTCATGTATAATAGTATAATTTGCAAATTTATTGTTCTGGCACAGAATGAAAGATGATTTTTATGTGCAGTTGTCCAGCGAACTGCAAAAACCGCACGCTACATTGCTTTCTTTGATTGTCTTTGTGCGTAATAAATTATTTATACCTCACAAAACCATGTGCCGTTCCGCTTTAAAGTCTCTTCGGGGAAACTGTTGTATCCCCAACTGCATACGGGTGTCATAATTCAAACTTTCCGGGAATTTATTCGTAAAGCATGATGTGTGTTCTACTCTATCTTGACGCTTAACCACCTTTCAACCATGCAATCGTCTTACAAGATTTCCTTGTTAACCGCCCAATTTGTATTCGTTTCTTGCACGTGAGAAGACTAATAGACTCGTAGAAAAACGGAGCGATTTTTCACGATTTCGTTTACGTTTTCCGCCCTTTTCTTATCTGAAACCGTGGTCCCAAGGGGGGTCGGATGGAGGGCGCATCTCGGCCTAAAATGGCGTCGAAGCAAATATTCCCTCATATACTAACTCTCGAAACGAGGGTTGATGATATTAGCCCTTTAGCGAAAACAAAATTACCAGCGATTTATATTAGTGTGTGGAGGGCGGGAGTAGATGGAGTTTTTAAATTGTGCAATAGGAGCGCACGTCCGAAATGTAGCACTAACATAAGTAAAGACGTAAAGATGCATAATTAAGCGTACAGTAACATGTCATACGAGTGCTGTTGCTCAGTACACAAACAGCTCAAGAAAAATGCAATCGTGATGGACGAATTAT
The DNA here is from genome assembly GCA_036852015.1 of Pelodera strongyloides. Classification (NCBI taxonomy): domain Eukaryota; kingdom Metazoa; phylum Nematoda; class Chromadorea; order Rhabditida; family Rhabditidae; genus Pelodera; species Pelodera strongyloides. Next base: position 121,807 of record JAANDG010000281.1, read on the forward strand.
GCAATAAAGAACTTTAAATGTGTGTTATTTCGTAACTAATTTCTTTAATATTTCATTTAGTTTTTAGATTCTACGACGCGCCGTTCTACAAGCGATCGTCCGATATGTGGAACTATTATCAGGGCAATGATGGATTCTATTAAGTAATATAATCCCTAAAAAACCTATTTACCTTAATTATATTGCACTTTAACTGTGTAACTATACTAACGTATGTCTACTATAATAATAAATTTTCAAATTGCAATAATAATGTATAAAATAACCCCAACGCTCAGCTTCTTTAGACAAACAGTACCGCTTGACTCTTCAGAAGTATTCATTTTTGAAAGCATCCTAATTAATTTATCTTTTTAATTGTCAATGCAAACAACATTGATGTGTTCTGATTTCTGATCTCTGTGAGTTACAAAAGAAATAAAGATCTTCTGTTTGACAATTTCATTTAATACAAAAAAAAGTTGTGCCTCCGAGGCGAGGATGGAAAAACATAACGAACATTTATAACGAATTCAAATAAGATTATCAAATTGTCTTGGATGAGCAATTTAAACGACCGGACGAGCCGATGATACAACTGATGCACAAGTCTATACATGTCGAACACTAACACTGGGACCCATGGTGTGTGTCCAGTAGGTGTCCAAAGGTCCGGGCCCGGGTTTGTTATCCAGTAAGGTAAATCCAAATGACTGCTGCTCAATTGTGCCCCTGTTTGTAATTCCATCGGAAAGTGACCAACCACAACCTTCTATTCGAACCTCCGACCTCCTTCCTGCCTGAGTGTCAGAAGTCAGACAGCTATCGACTAGGCCAACCCACTAGTTTGCCATTATGTCATGTGTTTCTTAATTGCACACCCTTCCTGTGCTCCAGGTACGCCAGAAAAGCGTTGCGATTTGAGAAATTAGAAAAAGTAATCAAATTTGACGAACTAGGATTTATTGGCGTCATTCAGGAAGAAAATTCTACAAGTCAATCGGATTTATCAAATTATTGGAAATTGAAACTCGTTGAAGGGACACGCCTAATCTTCGGGGTTTTTGGTTTTCTAGTTAGACTTCAGTGGTCAATTCGGCACCACGTGATGTAGCGATGTGACGGTCTATATTTTTTACTGTCATGCAAGTTCTGCTGGAATAAGATACTAGAGCGGCGATGCGCTTTTTCTGCGTCTTACAGAAACAGAAAAAATTACATACACATTGATTACGTATTGTATCTGAAATTCAGCATTTTGAGATCTTTGCCAGAAGACGTAAAACAGGCACAAACGAGCACAAACACAATATTAGATCGCTATTGTCTTCCGCAGCCAATTCCCTAAAGTGGTATAACAGCCGGTTTTTTAAACGCATTTTGGAAAACTGCATTCCCATGAAACATATGCAAATGAGTGTGATTAGAATAAAAAAGCTTCCATTAGCATAAACACATAGGAATGCTGAATGCAGTTATCTATCATACGTTTCAGAAACCTGCCGTTCTGTCGCTTTAACCTACTCAAACACATGTCTGCCAACGTGATTCACATATAGAATAACACAAAAAAAGAATGTAAATGTGTTCTTGAAAAAACTTCAACACGATTTGATTTCACATAAATCATCGTCTCTTTCATTCGCCTGAAATATAAAAAATCCTGAAAAACGTAAATCCCTGCTCATTTTTATTCCTTTTCGGTTTTATCCAGTGTAGTGCAATCGCACAAAGTTTTTTTCAATTCACTTTCTTGAAATTTGATAGCAGAGCTTTTAATCGGTTCAGCGCTTCTATTGTAACAGATACACAGAAGAAATTCGTTTGCTAAAGTATTCAAATACACTGATCGTTGATTTTTGTAAATTCTTAAGGTGAGGGTGTAACTAGATATCTACTTACATTAGTTAAGCCGTTGACATCACTAGGCTTTGTGCGCAGATTCACTTGATACTCTTTCTTCGTTATGTACGCGCACAAATGCATAATATATAATGTTTAGTCTGTGTAGTAGTAGGCTAAGTATCTAGCATCTGATAAACCCCTCCTGGCTGTGCCTATGGGATTCCTTGTTTTCTGTTGTTGTTCAATATGTTCAATCATTTCAATGCCTTCTTTACAAATAGCCTTTAAAATAGTGCCTAAGAGTGGAGGAACACCTTCAAAACAACACCCACTATTTGAGAAAAAGTTCCTTTTTTTTATTCATGGCTTTTCAGACAAAGTAAAGCATGATTCCGGAAATTTATTCCTTTTTTTTAGCTTCACGTGCGATTTTGTTATAATGTGCGTGGAAATAAGAAACATATACATACGCTAGGCCAAGGGTGGTAACATACGTGCATAGCATAGTATGATAGACGTCTAATTGTAAAATAATCATTAATAGTTACTAAACTTTAGAGATTTCATTAACTATTATTACATGTCGTCAAGCAAGCGCAAGCCTAATGGAATATTTTAAATGCATGTATGTATGTAATGGTCGTACTCTGCGTATCTAGTATTCCTATAATTTACGTCGTCTACATAGTAGTCGGGGAAGATTAATAGAAAAACTGACGAATAGAAAAACAGAGTGGTGGGTGAACTCCAGATAAATGTACCTAGAACTCTCTTGATACGACCAACGTGTTTGATAAGGACAGTTAAAAAAATATCATAATAACCATTTATTGTTTTGATTCAAGCAGCATTGATTTAAAGCGGCATAACGACCGGTCTTTGAACGTATGATGGACTTTATACTGCTTTAACCTATATACTGAATAGTATTTATACTAAGAACTCGAGTTGAGCTCGGTTTTTATTCTAATCGTACTTATTTGCATATAATACATGGACATGGGAATGCAGTTATCCAAAACCGGCTTCAAAAACCGGATGTTATACTGCTTTAACCTATATACTGAATCCTATTCCAGATTTCTTTTGAAAAGAATTCGATTTTGATACGGTAGTATGGTACCTAATTAGTTTTCGTATATAATAGGATATGAAGCTCGTGTAGGACGCCATTAATTTCATAATTTTGCCTTCACGAACCCATACATACTCAGCACCTCCCCTAAGAGCTTTTCTATAGGGTAGATCTAATGGATGTACTGCGTTTTATGGTATGTATACACATTGGTGCATTACATGCCCATTAGTAGGGGTGTTAATGACCCTAATAGTGTGGTAATGTAATGCCCTAAGATGGTTTTGTAGTGGCTCTGTAACGTTGTTGTAAGGCGGGGTTTATCAAATATTCTATGAAATACCCGTACGCGGTCTGGTAGTAAGGCTTCTTATTCTATTCTGTGCCTGTGTTTCCTATGGTGTTTTTACATTCCTCCTACCCACTTCCCTATGAGATACATATTAAAACCCCATAACTGGCTTTATGATGTAGCTGTGACGATCTTAATTATCCATCCAACTCTATAAATAACTTATTGACCACGAGGAAAATAAAAGGAAGTACACTAGCTGTAAGTATAAGAGTGAACGTAGTTCGAGTCATCTAGTATTTTCAAATTTCTTTTGTGTCCTGAACACCTGAAGCGGAATGACACGTTGTTTGTGAAACGTAAGCTGCTGTGTAACAGTATTCCCATGTATAATACAAATGTATGTACCAGTCTGGGCAAATCTGACTCAGAATTCAACATAGTATGTATGTATAATGTGAATGTAGATGTCCAGTATAAGTTTGAAAACCACGTGGCATAAAGCTTTAAAATTCCACTCAACCCCCCTCCCCCCCCCCTCAATCGTCATTCTCCCACTTCAGAATAAATCGAGTGCAAACTCAATTTACGCCTATAAGAAGTGCTTTGCTTTTTTTGGAAAGTTCGCTAGACTACGAAGCCCTATACCAAGCTTGATATCTTTCTTTCTCTCTCCCTCTATTTTGTAGGTGTCCCTATAACAACCTCTCTCTCTATATGAACCTCTCCCCCTCTCCTCTAAGTGTTCTTATTACATATAGTTTGTTAAGTTACGTGGGTGACGTATACAACTACGAGCTACAGTTCATCCTCGTTTTTTTGTGTGAAGTGCGCTAACTAACATACAGAAACCATATTATTTGTCTTTTGAAATCCAACTAAGTAGCATATGAATTGTAGATTTCGGCTTCCCACCCAGAGGACTTCTTCAACCTACACTACAGTGAAAACAAGGAGGTGTTCCACTAGTTTTACAATCCGTTTAAAACGTCAATTTGCTGCACCTTTCTGTCCCTTTACACGTCCGCTTGACGTGTGGTAGTGGCGAGTAACTCATTCATTCTTTATAAGCTAGGTTTATTTCTTGAAAGTAACAAGTTATAAATAAAGAAGGAAGGAATGAATTTGAGAACTTGACGAAAATTATATGTTGATTTGTTGTAAACGATTAGCTTCAGCCAGAAAGAACCATTTTTTATTGGCTTAACACTACCTCAGTGCCCCACACTACACCTACGCACTCTCAAGTTTTTTTTAACCTTACACTTTTCTATAGTTACCAAGCATCGTATATTATCTGGGAACTAAACTACACAGACCATTTAAAACCTCGAACTTTTCGAAAACGTGTCAGTATTTTTCAGGGAAACATAACTACTTCCTGTGATTGAGGAACCCCTACTCTCAATATCCAGCATATGCCCTACGAGTTCACAATTCACCTACGTAACGCAGTTGAACCATGCATACAAACTTACAAACTCTTGATTCAATTTGCTATACCGACTTTTGATTTCGCAACTGGCTTCACATTAGTAATGACAACTTGATTTAATTACGATATAATCAACTTTTTCTATAGTCAGAAGGTACACTCACATTTCAATTATTAAATTACTTCGTAAGGTAGGCTGGTCATACCGACTCCGACCTACGTTTTGCACCTGAACTTCAGTTTCATAGTAGTTGCAATATTTGCAGATTCACATATACATACGCCCCGCGGCTTTGCATTGTCACATTTTGTGTATTCGGCGTTATACTCGCGTGCAAGTCGCGGTGCCTACAAACGGAGTCCTAAGGTTAAGGGTTTATTTTACCCAAAAAATGATTGAAGTATAAAATTCATTGTAATAAACGGTAGTTTCCCCATGAAACTTATTGTTGGTTCGACACACGAAGAACACTTTTTCGTGAGACAAACTATAACATCTTGTCTGATTGTTTTCCTCTCGTTCTCTTGTTCACCGAAGCAAATTTAAGCTAGTTTTCTGTTTTAGATAACTCAATTTGCATGCGTGCTTTTGAAAAAAAACTTGGTGTGACACAAGAAAATAGTAGTCCAAACTCCGGATGCGGCAAGAAATAATGATTTAGGGTTTCCGTGCTTCGCCCATTTTTTTATTATTGCATAGCTAACCTCGCGAACCTCGCGAACTGGAAATTTTCCGAAAAAAAGCTCATTGATCAGCGCATATACTAATAATAATTAATAGAAATAAAAATAATAAATTTATAAAACCTGCGTCCCTGTCTACGCTCACAACCACTTATTTTTGGATATGTTATTCTTTATCTTTATCAAACATTTTGTTTGTTGCAAACGATTGCAAGTTCTTATAATATTCTCACGCTATTTTGATCGTTGAATAATTTTATGTCCGGCGGGATTATTTTGGCATGTTAAAGACCAAAACATGCTCGTCATTCTATGAAGTCATGCCCCACGTAGGACTTATTAGAACTTAATTTGCAAATATAGATATTGTTTAAAGTGGTATGTCAGGTGGGTTGTAAAAATTATAAACACACAACGTAAAACTCCATTTCCATGTATTATACGGGAACTGTGATCCGTATGTGCAGGAAATGGCCAGAAGGACAGAAATTTGCATAAAATGATTAGAAACGTAGGCCACAACCACGTGCCAACCCATTTGTAATTAACCTTCAAAAATGTTTTGTTTTGTGCTTCCGAACTATTCCTTTATCGACTTTTAGAGCAAACTAACAATTTTCATTTTGTAAACTTTTGTTTATTGTTTTCAGGTAAACATTATCAATGCAGTACATCATTACGCTTTTATTCTTCTGTTTGTCGATTGCTCTTGCTCAGATTGGTGAGAGCTTCATTCCTTTTTTTACCAGTCCATTTACTATATAGTTGGCTATTATTGGCTGACTGCATTGATAAATTTCATATCATGGTTAGAAAAAAATCTAGAAAGACTTATAGGAATTTCAAAAGTCTTCAAAAGCCCAACATCGTCCTGAATATTTACAAACATTCAAATCCAAAATCTCACACACATTAGTGTCTCGAAAGAGTAGCCTGTGAAAATTAATGTCGCGCGGCAATTTTTTGGTAGAAAACTATCGCATTAAATATATGGACCTTCGGAGACCCCAATCACAATCGGTTTTAAGGAAATTAAAAAATTTCGTTAAAAAAATTTCGTCATGGACATCATCAGGACCTACTAAAGGGTCAGGCCCATTTCAAATGATCCCTGTTTTTGATGATTCCATCTAATTCTCCATGTCAAATATAGTAGGATACGATATTTTTCTAATTTTCAAGCGCCAAAATCACGCAGTATGCAGCAATTTACCATGGCCAGTCATACCCAACTATATATCGCTGTTGTCACGCCCCTCGGCGCTAATTGGGCAATATGGGCGTGGCAATTGCGCTATTGGCCAATCAGCGCAAATGGGCGTGACAACTGCGATTGATTGTTGTGTATGACTGGCCATGGTAAATTGCTGAAAACTGCGTGAATATTGCGACTGAAAATTGGAAAAAATTCAGCCTGGAGAATCCGATGGAGTCATCAAAAATAGGGGTAATTTGAAATGGGCCTGACCCTTTAAAGAAACAGTTTCTTCACATGGAGCACGTGCCGAGATTTTAGGCTTGGGACGCCGAGGTCCAATCCAATAGAGGGTTTAGTATTGATCTAACCTTCATTGATAAACCCATGTTTTGGACATTTGCCTATATTTTGTGAGCCTAATACTGTGTTATTTCTTCAGTCGACCCGGGAGATAAAAGAGCTGATTTTCTCGGAAACCGTGAAATCCTTCATTTTGGAAAGCGTTCTCCAGCCTATGACAGGGAAATAATGAGCTTCGGAAAGCGTAGTCCTGTAAGTTGAGACTTGACAATTTTCGTTGTTTTCCGACGTATTTTCACTTATCTATTGTAGTAATACAGAATTATATATAATTGACCAGTTGTAAAAATCAATAAAAATTAAAGAAAACAGACATTTTGAGATCGGATATGTTTGCCGATTGTACAGACTTAATTCATCTTTGATATTTCAGTACGAGAGAGATGTGATGTCCTTCGGCAAACGGTCACCGGTGGGTAGATATTATGTTCATTTCTTATAACTTTGATATTTATGAATTTAGAACACTGGTGGAGTGCATAATAGCGAGTTCACAGGCACACATCCTTTCAACATGCTATTATTCAACGTAATATTCTTCAAAGTAAACCGAATAAATGAGATGTTTGCACAAGGAGATGTCCACATCATAAAATGAAACATAATTAAACATAGATCCAAATGACCTCACTTATCTTCATTCAGTTTGATCGTGACATCATGAACTTTGGAAAGCGATCTTACGACGATGAGGCGAGTTTAAACTGTGAACACGTGCATTCTTTAATATATTCAGGAATATGTTGCAATTTTGCGAATTACGTCTTACGTGAGAAGAAAGAGACTAGTATAGTATAGCGGAATATGCATGAGAATACACAGAGTTCGGGGATATTAATTATTCAAACGGTCACAAATGACCACTGGGACAACTGCTTTATGCTATCTTTTTTTTGCGAGGAGCCAACAAAAAAGTGTTAGAGATTGTTTTTGCATTAGTTTGACTTAGGCTCATACCTAGGATTATGCAGGATTATGCATAGCATAGGTGTAGATTACATGAAGGGGCAAGAAATATGAATTCTTGACGAACCCTTTAAAAATTACAGCATAGTATACTCATTGACGCCGTTGGAGTGTGTTACTGTAGAGTCGGCAAATGGAGGATACTCCCACTAATTAACTAACACTAATTACAGTAATTAATAGTTTCAGTTCGGCCGCGATGTGATGTCTTTCGGAAAGCGCGACGCCGACGAACGACCGAAAAAGGATTTTCAGAGAGATTTCATGAGTTTCGGAAAGAGGTCTGGCGACTACGAAAGGCAAATTATGGCTTTTGGACGAAGGTAAATTTGATATTCGTGTTGTTTTGCTTGCGCCACAATATTCTTCAGCATACAGTATACTTCTTTCGAGTCCTTTACTCAAAAAAAAGTTTTTTTTTTCTCACTAATTCGCTGCGTTTTCTTAAATTTGCAAAATTAGCAGTACATATTATTTTAAAGGAGGAGGCTCACGAGAATTTGGTGTTCAATTACTTTTCTTTTATCGAAAGATGATGGTGTTAGTAGTGTTAGTTTCCACTAAACATGCCTTACAAAGCACACTATTTTAATTGGAAGTATAAAGCATTGAATTCTATCAAATTTCTTTATCGTATTAGACCGCTGATTTCAATGGTGGGCATGCAAATTTGTATTCGATTGGAAAATGAGTTGCAAATTTGCATGTTCAGGCCGGTTTTTGAAACGCACTGCGTACACCCCTTTCGTATGCAGCATATGCAAATGAGCACAAATTAGAATAAAAACTAGACCCCTATTAGACCCCATTTTGCATAAATACATCGGAATGCAAGTACTTGAGATGCGTTTCAAAAACCGGCCGGTATTTCGCTTTAAATAATATTTTCAGGAAGTGATCCGCAACTTGCTACTAAAAGGGCCAATTCATCGCTAATTCATTAATTCATCTAAATTATTGCTCGCCCGTTCCTCACTGCTACTTGCCTTAAATATTAAAATATTTATCTTAAAGAGGTGTGGCATGAGGTTTTGAAACGCATTCTTTATACGACAATCTGATATATTAGATGCATATTTTCTGTGCTCGTCTCAACCGAAGGGGCACTGGTTACACATAATACATTGGAAAGCAGTAGTCCAGGAGACGTTTCACAGACCACGTGCAATACCGCTTTAAGCTTCCAGCTTGTCCGTAGTTTTTAAAGCATTATGTACTCTTCCAGGCTCCTATCTGTATCCTATGACCATTATATATCTATTTCATTGATATGTTCAATGTTGAGCGATCTTCAATAAAAGATCTCATGTTTTCTCTTCGATCAACAGTCTTTTTGTCTTAATTTTACAAATAATACTCATACAAATAATAGAAAATTTATCACGAAAGCACCACTGATAAGGTCTTATAAGTGAAGATTATGACTTGAATGCTGAAATATTTATGACCAGTTTCTGTAAAAAACATGTTGTTGCAAGCAAACTGGGGGTTAATTTTACTAATACACAACTTTATGGAGTTTCAAAGGTATCGGCTATTGGGTATCGGGGCTACGAAAAAAAATTAGAAGAACAGAATAAGGAACAATTTTTGGTTTCTTTTTAAAGAAACGTATTCATGCAGTTGTACACTGGTATACGTGTAGCCTAGTGTGGTAGATTTGTGAAACGTATGTTGGACAACTAATTAATTGTATTACCATGTTCTAATATTGTAGCATGTTAGTGGTTCAGTCATTCTGACCTTTGCAATAATATACGGTAATACAGTTATCAACACACGTTTCACAAACCACGTGCCATGCCGCTTTAATTCCTCTATTCAACTTCAATCAATTGAGTTGCCAATGCCGAAAATCCAGCAGCTGGTTGATCAAGATCACTCACAAAATGCAAATACATGTATTGTCCTGTTGAAGTAAACGTTGTCGTCTGCATGTCATTGATGTCACCAGATAGCCTAAAATTTTTGTTTATATACAGATACATTTGTTTGTTTAGAGGATCTGAATAAAAGATAATGGGGTTTCACTGTATGACAAGCTTTGCATGATTTTGCTTCCAAGTATCGAAAAATTTATCGTATCTTGGAACTAAACGCGGATATCTACAGACAGTATTAGCGGCAGGTAGCCACGGGACCATTTTTTTCAAAAGCCATGCACTGTGCATTCCCTTCTTGTTTTTGTTTATAGGGTTGGCGCACTTTCTATAATGTGGATAAATTTCAAAGACGTTGTCATAATTACGGTAAATTGCACTAGAGATGCCTGCTTGATACTTGGAAGCAAAACGCACGGTTTTTGACATAATTGAAACCCCATAAAAGATTGTTACACCCGAAATCAACAGAAAACTGGGCTCCGCGCTGCGATGGAGCCAGTATACATGTGCAATCCAAATTACTACCAATTTACTCTAAAATGAAGATTTGGCCCGCAAGGGTATCGAAATGCATATTCTGCACAGACAGCTCCTTAGATAGAATACTAACAGCCAACCAGTAAGCCCGCTACCCGCTATACACAAAAAAAGGAAATATTGAAAAAATCTACTTTGCCAGCAACGTTCCCGAATCGTCACTTCCATCGTAAATTTGCAAATAGTCGCAGCATTTCTCAGTATTGAACGCGTAGACTTCAAATTGAACCTGTAATTGTTTTTGGAAATCATACAATTTAAACATTCAAGCCTTACTCCAAAAATTAGGCCATCAAAATTACATGACCGCAAACCTGTAGTTTTCCTACTGGAAAATTAAAAGGTATTACTCACTCGCTGCCCATAATCTGCTGTAATTGTATATCCGCAATCAGCAAGATTATTGTAATTCTCGGGGAAGTTTGGCGAGGCAATTATTGCAAAGTCATCTTCTTCTGTGGGAAGATTGTAGGCGGAAACAGGGCAGACATTCGGTACAACGTATACTGAACCATCTGAAAAACGATAATGAGTGATAAATGAATAAAAGTAATCGATAAATACATAAATTACTGACTCTATAAATTTTGTGTGAACATTGTATAGAAATATAGCATAACAGAATTAAGAAAACGATTTGCGAACTCATACGCCATGCATAAAAAAGATATAAGAAAAAAGTGACATAGTGAACATTTCAATGAATTATAAAATACATGATACACGTACTTGGAATAGCCAAGAACTCGGCGTAAAATCCGGAGAAGGTAGTTATTGGATCAGTGAGGAATTGAATTGTCATGTAGGGCCCAGATGACTGTACGGTCTTTCCGGACTGCTTGCCGGAAATTCTAAATTGGAAGTTAATTTGTAGTTCACATACAGTAATTCTTGTAATTCTTGTTAACCTCACACCGTGAATTAATTGAAATGTTTCTATAGACCCTAAACAGTTCAGCTGTTCAGAATACTCTTTTACGTGTGCCGGACCCTTCAAAATGTAGTACGGTCGTAATTGCGATTGTTGCAAGATGCGAGAGAGCAAAGATAAGTTTAATAACCTTCGAACTATGTCAATTACGCCTGGTTAAATATTAAATTTTCGGGTTTAAACTTACGTGTCAATCAGTGTTCCTGACAAGTCCTGACCCTCAAAAACATAGACCTTATCGCAGCACTCCTCGGTCTCGAACGTATAAAATGTGAGGTAAACAAAGTGACCCGTTGGTACCTTAAAACAGCGCATTTATGAATTTCCTGTCATTTCAAAACCACGAGATGTTCTATATTTAGTAGCTTGATGGCTATAAAGCTATGCACTTTTAATGTGAATATACTTGCACGGTACATAATACTTGCAGAATGTATCAGTTATAAAGGTCGATGGAATCTTATGAAGGTTGTCGAAAGGTATCATTGTAAATTTAGAAAAGAGCTCTTACCTGAATATTATAGGTAACATTGATTAAGTTATCGTAATTCTCGGGAAAGTTGGGTGACATGAAATCTCCAGAATTTCCCTGAAGACTTTCTCGTTTGTCGACGAAACCGGCATTAGGTAGAATAAGCACAGGTCCTTTCTCGGTCTTTGACATTGACTGCACATGTGCTGATTCGATCTTCGCTTTAGATCGATCCTGCTTGATTGCTGTTGTAAGCACGACGTTGCCAGGTCCTTTGGTTAGCTTTAGGGGAACTGCTGCACAAATATGCAAAAGCAGTGCAGCGAGAAATACGCTGCGTCGCAACATAATAAGCTGCGAGGAGGTTGCTTCAAGCAGCACCTCGAGAAGTGATTGAAATAAGAAATCGACAGAGTTTGAACTTGTGTCGGCGTGGAAATGGAATTGTTATGAAAGGTTCGCACCTAATGGGTCTGCACTTATCACAGCTATTTTCTGATTCTTCTTGTTATGTTAAGCTTCTCTCTATTTCTCTTTTTCTCTGTCTCTCTTTTCTCCCTCGGCACTGTCTGTTTCTTTATCTCCTAGAGTTTTACTGTTATCTAGTCCCCTATCTAAATTCTCTGTCATCATGCATTTCTCTTATAACAACGAATTCCGAAGCGGTTTATAGACTCCGCACTGTTTTATGGATTAAGGTCAAGTTTTTCTGATACATAGCTTTGTAACTACAATTTTCTGATGCAATTTTGTTACAGATCTAACCAGGGTTGTTTATTAATAAAGATACAATTGTCTTTTGACCATCGACCATAGAAGATCAGGAGTCTATTATTGCATGTGATCAAAGATGTAGGATGAAAAGGAAAGAGTCTTAATTTCCTTACTAACTTAAGCTTACCAACTGGAAAACAACTCGCTCAAAGACTTACAAATCTTGCTTCTCCATAAGTTCAAGTCAAGCTAGTCTAAAATTCCCATGTCCATAAAAATGACGTGTTACTAGAGAAAAAAGCGATAAGACGATTCATTGTCTGCAGTCTGCTGTGAAAGTTTTATTCTTGGCGGTGTCTGGGTTTGTAGTATTTCTACCCGAACAAACACATTTCCAACGTAGATACCACCAAGGTACAGACTGATTATTTACGCGTTTTTATGTAGTGAAAGACTCACTGTGCAGTTTTTTGTGTGATTTTGTTTCAGGATATGCAGCACAACATGAGAAGACGAAGGGATAACAATATGCAGCTCCTTCCCTTTTTATTCTATTACACGGTTTGCACGAAACTAGGCGCGTGAATATTGTTGGATTATCGTTCTTGTTTGGATTACTCGTGTTATTCTCCAATTTCATATTTTTTCGTGTCTGTATTGTATTCGTGTGCATTAGTTTCTCCGATAATCTCCTCGTGTTCTCCATATAAGTCATGTTCCTTTTCTTGGAGTTCTGCATCAAAATTGACGGGAAAGACATCCGTTTCTTATCTAAAGAAGCGGCTTTTCAGTTGAGAAAAATGACGCAGTTAGAGAATTCTTTACCGGATTTGCGAAGGAAGGGTAGTCATCAAGAAAATGGTATTGTACAAGTGTCGAATAATAAATTGGTCTAAATAATAACACAAGGGCATCTAGAAAACAACTGCAATAGCCATCTTGACAAACCCGTACAATGAATATCTGCGGAACTCTAATCAATTTTATTGTTTGTCGATTTAGTGCTTATAGTTCTTATGGCTTGTTCCTCAAAGGTACAGAGCAGAGGAGACGACACTCTGTGGTCACCAAAAGGTCGGTGACCGGTCACCATATGGTTTTTAGGTGAATCCTATTTATCGACCGGCTACTCACAGTCTTTATGTTGTCTTTCATTTTCCTGTAAATGATTTAGGTGACAAATTGCTCGACGTCTTCAGGTTTTACTAAAATCGATGAAAAAACACTGAAACGTATTTCATATATTTATTTCATGGCAGCACTGCCCGACACCAGAGCTATAGTTTGTTACATGCATACCCAACATTCTTCTCCTGCAATAAAAATGAACAGAATTAACGGGATTCTTATCATAATTTTTTTTCTAGGAAGTCATAAAAATGTTCGAGAGCACAGAAGGTCAGAAAATATGTAATCTTCAGTTTATTGCACACATACTACGAAGAATTCGTACAGTGAACAAACAAAGAACTTCCGATTTGTTTGAAGGGACAGGTTCGCGGTAAATCAGTATAGTCCGTGTCTCGACTACTAATAATAAGGAAACTCGGTTGGTGCGCGGCGAAACTTAGACCCGAAAAATTCGTACGGCAAAAAGTACTCGCGAGGACTGACAAAAAAATGCGAAAATTGAGGCAGAACTAGAAAAAAGTCGGGCGGCGACTTCCCCCTATCTTCGCAGGGCACTCGCGAAAAACTGGTTATGGACTGGCGAAGACTGGGAGAGATATGCTGCGGGATTTAGGCGCACCAACGTTTTTTCATCGCGCACCATCAGAGTTTCGCGTTGTTTAAAACCGATTAGGTAGTTTTTTTTTTCAACTTGCCCTAGATTTAGCATGTGTGTGTGTGTGTGTGTGTGTGTGTGTGTGTGTGTGTGTGTGTGTGTGTGTGTGTGTGTGTGTGTGTGTGTGTGTGTGTGTGTGTGTGTGTGTGTGTGTGTGTGTGTGTGTGTGTGTGTGTGTGTGTGTGTGTGTGTGTGTGTGTGTGTGTGTGTGTGTGTGTGTGTGTGTGTGTGTGTGTGTGTGTGTTTGTTTTCCGCTTTCTTCGTCACTTTATATGTGTTATATTTCATTGGATTGAATAAAGAGTTATAATAATAATAAATGTTGATTTCTGGTCTTCGCACATGTACACAAAGGAAACAAGCCGATATAAAATAGAAAGTGAAATAGAGATTAATTACTATTTTTACTTACCGCACCGACAAGGTGTAAGGTAAGGGCGAACGGCTAATGCGGTAAGGATATGTCCAACGATGGAGCGCGGAGTACCATCCTAATTCTTCTGGACGAACTTTAGAACCAACAGTATGCGCCAATGACAATTGATCGATGTAGACTCAATTCAACAGTTCCCCCAATTGCATGCAAATTCCCACAACTCATGACATCGTGTACTCCTAGATAGTTGTTGTCGTGTCACAAATTTGCATAATCCTAGGTTAGAGAATTTAACAACGGGCAAATTTCAGTCTGACAATTTTGTATTTCACGTATATTCAACTTGCTATATTTATACCTATTTTTAATATTTAGGACTTCTATTATGTGTAGATTATATGAACACCTTTGTTAAGGTTATTTCTCTAGCTCTTTAGCAGTATGATATTGTTGGCTATTTTTTTGCCCAAGTCTTTGCATATCTTGCATCCTAGTTTTCCAGTTAGCAGGCAAAATACTAGTGTTATATTTACTGTATTTTCCTATATTATTTACTATCTTTTCCTTGATAAATGCGTAACCTGCGTCGGTTGTATCTACACGGGAATCTATAGCATGACCATGCTGCTTGTTTGGTGGTAAATAGACCAACTATAGGATCCTATTACATATTATATTAGCCCGTTGTTTGAACCAACAAAAGCTATTATACTATTTCAGATAGAAAATGAGCATAAATTCTTCTGAACCAGACTGGCTATCGTATTTTACGCCACTGATTATTTTCTTTATTGTCGTCGGATGTTTTATACGGTTCGCGTTAAGAGGTCAGGGATAGTTATTAAGGCCGTATAAGAGCCATTGTTGAAAGGATTTTGGGTAACTCCATTTCCATTCATTCTATGCAAATGGGACTGATTCTAATTTAAAAAAAATCGAGCTTATCAACTGGTCACAACATGGTCACCTAGCCTATCCTAATGGTCAGGGATCGCACACCGACTGGTTTTTCTGAGACAATTATTCCGTTTCTTGTGAGCATCCCAATGATGGAACGTGCTACTAAACCTAAACAAGAACTTTTTATAGGTTGTTTGAAAAAGGACCGGCCACATCCAATAATTCCCGAATACATAGTTTGGGATCACACACATGCAGGTAAGCATGAATTATATTCTTCTCCTTCTGTACCTGACCGTTTTACTAATAGGACAACATGGGGAATAATTGCCAAGGCTTAGGTTTTCACTATAAAAATATTTGTGAGCGCTCACTGCCCCATTTGGTGACCCTTTGGTTACCAGCTGACCGGTTTCTACAGAAATTGGTCAGGAAAAGGTTAGCGAATGGTGGTCGTAGCAAATGGTGGTTGTCCACGAAAAAGAAAAACATTTTCTACATTTGCAGCATGTCGTGGTGGTGGTGCGCATAATCACAATCTTTTGTCACGGTTGGAGAGTCAATCAGACATGCAAAGTCCTTTGCCTCCACTTCCAGGTAGGCTTTTGACTTCTGACATCATAAGTCCTCTTCTTATATTATTTTCCTTTTTATCTTTTATTACGATATGAAAATTAGTTAACTAATATAAGTACCCTTGTTGGTATGTAACAAACATAATAACGCGATTGCCTGTATAATATTGTCCAAGGTGGGCATACTCGCTTGAGCTTCTGCATAGAGTATTAGCGCTTTCTTGAAAATGAGCCAACATAATCAACCATTGTATATGTATTGTCTTCTTTTTTTAAACTTTACCGAGCTCCTTAGCCTGTCAAATAAGGTTTTTTTTCGACGTCAGCGTCTTAAAACTCCGAGAATTATAAATTGTCAGCAGATCTTCAATTTAAACACTCGATTTAAAACAACACTTTATCTCTTGATTCCATACAAAGGATCGAAGTAACATAGGAAACAATGAAAAAACTGCACAATGTTTCAATATCTCAATCTTTCTATGAGAATTACAAGAACAAGAAAAAAACTACAATAATACACAACTGATGAAAAACCTGCTTGTTTGGGTACACTCAATAAATGATATAGGCAAGACAAAAGCAAAACTTGATAAAAAAAGACATGGAACAAATGCTAATGCACGTTAAATAATACAGTAAACACAAGTAAAATACAGGTCACAAATCATACGTACACATATATTGATACGAGTAAAAGCAATGAAATTCATTGATAGTTTATTTTATTAAATTACGGCCTGACCCGTCACAATACCGTAAAATTGCATGTGGAAAGATAAAGAGCATATTACCGAAATACTGTCCAAACAAAAATGATGAAGTAGGAGTACGATCCTCTACATATAAGTACCGAGATCATAATTTGGTGATAACAAGGCAAAAGCAATTGAAGAACTTGTCTTATTTTCGTGCTCGATGGGGATGTAAGAAAACGAAAACAGGGCAAATAAAAAATTATCGATTAGAAATATACGGTAACATCACAATACCTATGCAAATTAAGATACGGTATTGCTGACACCATGTTGGGTTACGGTGGATTGTGGAGCATTTACACAGGAAGCATTCCACCAATCAGGGGAGGGGATGGGACTGGTAGTCGAGTACTGGTTGGCATTTTGCCAGCTAGCAGTCTTCCATTGGTTGGCATACGTCCAATTAGTGTTCAGCCAATCAGCGCTCAGATCCGTGCATACGGAAAGAGGATCAGACAACGATGGAATACTGTAGTCGGATGAGTTGTAGATGGGCGGAGAAGCCTGGAACAAGGAATTAGAATCAGAAAGGTTACAGTTCATGTACTGTAATATTCTACTGTAAGGAATTTATCTACAACACTATGGTTAGTGTAGCAGGCGAAGTTTTAAACCGCTGCAAAAAAAGTTAAAGTAAAAGAAACTTACAATTGATTCTCTGAGCTCCAGAAGACACGAAATTGAGGGAAGTGGAACCTTGTTGTATGGTTTAAGAGAACGGCGTTTTAGCAGTCGCATCTAAATAAATAATATTGAACATGCCGGTCTAGAGGATAATAAAGGCAAGCAAGGCGCATTTTACAAACGAAGCCCTTTACTTTATATGCTTCTAAAAAAAGAAAGTTTGTATAACCCCACTCAAAATAAGTACTATGCTCTTTTCCTTTCTCTAATCATAGACTAACGCGGGAGTTATAAATCATGAATGTCCGCCCTGGGTTAAATGCAATCAGTGGTTTGAAGTAATAAGAGTACCAATTACCATACCTTTATCTTCCATGCATTACTTCTAAGCGGCTGTGCAGGTGAGGGCAGTTCAATCGGGGTCAATGGGGGCGGAGCTGGCTGGGAATTTGAAGTGGGCGGGACCGACGTCGTGGGAAGAGTGGGAGGAGCTTGGACGGGTGCCTGCTCGGGAGTCTGAAACAGAATAAGTATTATTCGTGGGCACCAAGTCTGTGGTACAAGTTCCGGATTGTGGCACAGAAAGACATTCTTCAGCACGCGCTCCACAAACCACTTACCGCATCGCTTTTAAAAAAAAATAAGTTACCTCAATGTTTCCTGCTTGCTCGTTTGCTTCATGTTCATCATGCGCTTCCATACTGGTAACCGATGCTGGTGGCACTGTGATCGAAGATTTGCGGTAGTTAGCCTGAGACTCTATGTATTCCGATAGTTGCATTTTAACTGAAAAAATACAGTATAATGCATTTTCTGGGCAGCTGCAGTATGAGGCGATTTTGTAATAGAACGACAAATTAAAAAGTAAATAGAATAATTGAATAATAGTATGGTAGGTGAAATATGAGTTGTTGTGCGATGCTGTGAATCTATGAGAGAGCAGAAGATGAGAGAGCAGAAGAGATACATTGCAAGAAGAGATGAGGGAAAAGAGAGGGAGTATCACACAATCAACCTTGGGTATACTGTATGGGATAGACCTAAAGGACTCCTACACTACTATCCATCTCCATCGACACCTGACAAGCACGGGCAACAAAATATCAAACAATTTATAGTTTGAAAACCCTACAAATTAACCGAAAGTATCACAATTTCCATGGAAACATACTGCTAGATTAGAATTAAATTGTATTTTTCTACAAAAAATAGAAATACGTAGTTTACAATTCCTAATACGCATTTTGTTCTAGCCAAATCTGATCATAATAAATGAGGTATATATTGCATGTATTATTATTCCACAGGGAATTAGTGATACCAAAATAACTTTGGAATCTGATAATACTTTGCCTGCGCAGTATTTTGCAACGTAGAGCTGAACGTTGCAAATATCAATATTTAATTAGCTGCGCTGCTTCACCTTGTTTATAATGGTGTTATTGTGCTTTATAGCAACTGCGTATGTGTTAGGTGACGAGGGCAATAGAAACAAACCACAATTATCGTTTTACTATACTTAACCCAAGCTTATGCCAAATTAAAAGAAAAGTGAGAGAAAAAAAGACAATCAAAATATATGAAAACTAAAAAAAAACTGTCAAACTTTATCGAAAAATGTGAGCAACTGTCTCACGTGAAATTGGCGAAATTGTGTAAAAGATCAGAGAAACAATTGTTCATTTGCTCTTTTCCTATCACGTTGTCTTTACTTGAAAATGACCTAGAACATATGATATCTACATCTCCACGCTATTTGTCAGTACATTGAACTTATTCTAGCCATGTGCTAGTAAACAATGTTTACATACCACGAACGCTCTAAGAGCTTACAATGACAAGCTGTTCTACTTTATACCTACAGATCTAATTATTGTTTGTAATAGTAATTCATAATGTCAGTAATAAATTATGAGTCAAGTGCTTAAACCACAGCCCACAGACGGAAGGCTAGCAATAAGATCCCTGCACTGCACTACTAAGGGATACCGCTAGAAGTACAAGTTAGAAAAACATAAAGTAAACAATCATAGAATAATGGTGAGACTTTAATAAGTAAGAAAAGGGAGCTGGGGATGAAAAGCACATGTCCTTTATGTTTTCGGTGTCCAATTTGTGGCCACAGCAAAGCGGCTACAAAAACAATGAATTCATTAAAATGTGTTTGTCCTTTCCTCTCCATTACACTCTATGGAAAAGACAGCCAAGAACAGGGAACAGCAAGACTACTTACAATAATTAGCTGGATAATTATAATTAAACCTTATGAATTTGTGCCTAATTAGTCTTAATGAAAAATGAAATAAACCTTATGGCCACAATATTGTGCACACGTGTTATCAAAAAAATTTTGATCTAACACGTTAGAATGAAATCACGTAAAAAAGCAAGCAACTTTGAATGACGTAAAGAAACAAAAGCGGAATCAATTTATCACAAAAATTATTAGTTGGAAAGGAAAAGAGGAAATGTTTATAAACAATAAAGAGGGCTTACTGGCGGAGTCAGCGGGCGAAAGAACTGTCAAAACAATATAATAATATCAAATAACTAATGTAATAAAATGTCATAATCAAACAGGAAGCATTAAAACTCTAGCACATAGCTATTAAAAATGCAATACGTTGGATTTTAGGAGATGTCTCTCTTTCCCCTCTTGGATCAAAAATTCCAGTAAGTAAGCAAGTGAGGAAATAAGAATGTGAGGGATATTCTAGGGCTCTCTTATTAGAGCTCTACTTTTCCTCTCTCTCCCTCTCTCTCTCCCTCTCTCTCCCTCTCTCTCTCCCTCTCTCTCTCTCTCTCAAAAGGGGAATTTCGAACCCTTTATGTAAGCCGTCTCCCACATAACAGAAAAGTGCAAACAATGGAAAAGAGGAATGCAATAATAGAAGTTAGACAACATTTTTTCTCTCAAAACAACTTTTTTTTGCAAAGTTGAAAGAAGTGACCAAATCCTATATGAAATCCACTTCGGGAAAAAATTTTTGGATTAGATGGGGATTTACTTTGCGGATCACTAGAGTTATTCTAATTTCTAATGAACTAAGCATAATAAACAAGAATGGGAAGGTCTTCTCGGATAAACTCGGTAGTGTTGAAAACTATCCCCACGTAATCGAAAACTTACAACGTTGGCTAAATATTGTTGGCTAAGTTCTAGGTTACAATTTACATTGAAGAGACCCGTCTAATATCTAATTACAAGGAAAATTCTCTTTTTGCCCAAAAGCGCGTACCTTAAAGCTGCATAATTATGCAATGAATTGCTTATGAGAAATGGAAAGGGGGTTTCGGTTTCTATGGCTACAAATACATACGCGAAGACGGAACAGCTGCATTTTGAATAATTCATTTAATTGAAAACAGTGGGAAAAGAGATTTTGCACGATTTTACTTTATTTCCCAACAAACTGTTTGGTTTGTTGTTGCCAGCTGATAAAAGAAAAACCTAGTGTTGTTGACATTTGATAGATAAGATAATGAGGTTGCCTAGGTGTAACGAAATGAGCTGTAAGTAAGGTATGGAGCAAAACTAAATGCAAGGCATGGAGGTATTCAGTGTTATGGTACAAGTTTACAGAGCTAGTAGTCAAGACCTTTCAAGTATATCTATAGATAAAATGTTATCATACGTTAAAAATTATGCACTAGAAGTAGAAGGTTTGCAAGGGGACGAATGTTTTTTTGTTCTCTTGTCCTGGCAGAAGCCGTATTGAGGTTACCAAGGAATGACTAATGATAAGTCCAAGGTTTTCAGCAACAAAAAAAAACATAAAGTTTTGTTGTGTTAGGATTTTCTGGTCAACATTGGGACGAAAGATTCACGTTTTCTTGAACTGACAGTAGCAGTACTGAGGTTACCAAGCAATGACTAACGATAAGTGCAGGGGTTTTTCAATAAAAAAATAGAGTTTTTTAGTTGCGCAACATTGCCAAAATGTTTGTTAGGATTTTTGGTAAACATTCATCTTCATCCAATAGTTATGTGTGTTTGTTCATTTCTTGGGTTGTTGTTCTATCAGCTGACCTCTCGGTTCCGACAGAGGGAAAATGAAGAGAGAGAGAGAAAGAAAGAGAGAGAGAGAGAGAGAGAGAGAGAGAGAGACGGACTGAGAGAGAAAGAGAGAGACTACATGAAAAAGATACCAATCTTTTTAAATTGCATCATCAGGGCATAAGAAAAAGAGTTGTTTCGAAAATGTTCGTTTCCTCGCTTTATATGAGAAATATTGTTGGGATGTAGTGCCATGGACCCATGGAACATATCCCTTTAATGTCATGGAAACTCCTAGTAAATGAGGGCATTCAAGGATTCTTCTTATGCCCTAATAGAGAAATACGAATGATATCACTTGAATAACTTTATTCAAGAATATGAATTAAATATCAAGTTACACAAGCTAATCGCAAGGAATAGCTAGGGGCAACGGAAACAAGTTGATTGTTGCTAGTTAAAGCAGATTAGTGATTAGTATGTTTAGTAGCCTTACATATTCCATGAAGGCTCGTATATTTGTAATTAACTCCTATAGATTATAGAATATGTGTTCTTGATGGTTGTTAAAGCGAAATACCGGCCGCTTTTTGAAACGCATAGAGTACCCCTGCTCTCGTATGCTTCATATGCAAATGAGCATAAATTAGAATAAAAAATAGACCCCAATAGACCCCATTTAGCATAACTGCATAAGAATGCAGATACTTGAGATGCGTTTCAAAAACCGGCTGGTATTTCGCTTTAAGTTAATGTGATGGGGGAGCGTAAGTAAGGAGTGTGTACCTAAAACATCATCCTTTACAGTTGTAGATATTAGCTTACTGTTAGGATAAAAATGGTTACGGTTCTTTAGGACTTTATCGCTACATTGAAGAAACATACGTTTTCCTGATATGCTAAGCAACTAAGTTGATTTAATCCTATGTCTCCACTTGCAGTTTTAAGTAGCAATTTCTAAAGTGAAATCCTTCCACACTGTCGATTAGCGTCCTCTAGTTCTATTAGTGCAATAGTCAGATAATAAATGTGTGCGATTCGGGGGCTGACATCGGGGTTTTGACTCGTTTGAGTTGAATGAAATGCGGAGAAATATATATGTACAAGGTCACCAAGGCCGAGTAGAGCAGACACACTCAAAACGACAGCACTTGTTGAATGAAGAAAAGAAACGGATAGAACACTCGACAAAGTATCGCAGACAGATGTTTATAGGCGTGAAGTATTTAAGATTTAAATGTAGGACTAATATTTAACAATAAGTTGAGTAATAGAATCGACGACATAAAGTATGAAGCGCCGTTACGACGTACAATTGCTAAGTGAAAAGAGATGGATAGAGCACACGTATCGCAGACATAAGTTTTGGACAAATATTTAATACATATCGGCCATGGGTACGAGGCATATAGTATCATCGACAATGTAAGATTCCGCTCACCTAGCTTGCTTCAGTGAGTTGTACTTCATTTGGTCAGATATGTTTTTAGGGCAAAAAGATAAATGACATTGAAATTACACATTTTCACTCTCGTATCCAAACAAGTAAAACAAGTTATTCATTCGAGTTGTGATGTTTGCATTGCATGAAAACACCTGCGCATGTGTCTAGTTACGCTTTGAGGTGTATATTTGTTTAATTACTTACTTTACATTTGAATTATACTCAATATAAATAAAATTACATTTAGTTCTTAGGTCCGAATATATGTAGAAGAGAGGAAAATGTGTCGACTCTCTTGTTGGTTCTCATGTGTGGATATAAAGAGTAGTTAGTTGACCCTGTGTGTAAGTAAGGATTAAATGACGGGACAGCAGAAAGAGAGAGAGAGAGAGAGAGAGTGTGAGAGAGAGACAGAGAGAGAGCCACGGTCACTATTTAGAGATCTTTGAAAAGGTATTAGAAAGGAGAAAAGAAAGAAGATCAAGGTGTAACGGTACCCAGGAATAAAAGGTCAACTAGATCTCCCGGTTGGAACTTAAATGGATCCGAATTTTTTATTGAAGTAATGAGAGGGCTCATCGTTACATAGTTAGTCAACTTTGGTGCAGAATATCCGCTAATAAGAACTATGAAATTCGGTTGTACTCAGAACTTCGTACAAATAGAAATAATAGTTTATAGGAAACCAATGAGACAAAAACAGTAGTATAATAGTAATCCGAATTGGAAGCAATATTTGTACAACCTCGGCAAACCGATTGACCCTTTTAGCATGAACTGCATTCGCTGCCCGTTTGCGCTTTTCTCGGTGCAAGACACATATCCTACAAAAAGAGGTTCTTCTAACAAAAACTGGACGAAAGACACACGAATTGTGGTATGACTGGATTAGATCATAAGGGAATTTTGAAAGTGGTCAACAAAAAGTTATGTTCGTGCCAAGCAAGTGAAACTAATGAGAGCTTCACGGGTTCAAAGGTGTTAAAATTCACATATACAAAGGTGTATAGACGTGGTGAGGCTCATGTTAATCCAAAAGGTAACCTAAGACGTTGGTACGGTAGCGAACAGTTATCCTAAGCAACTGGCGAGGTAACGAAACGGTATCCTAATTGTAGGATTGTAAAGTGTTGGTATGGTAACGACACCATCATACATACAACATCACACTACCAGACCATAATGTCGATAAACAATGTAGGAGTCTTCATTACTCAAAGTTCCCAGCCTCTCTCTACCTCTATTCTCTCCTCCTTTCCTTATTGGGAGTCTGGGTTTGACTGAGACAACCGTTTCAATGCCAAATGAGATTCAAGCAGATGCCGCGAGCAATGGCCACCCAATAAGAATAAATAGGGGAGATGAAGAGAGAGACAGAGAGAGGGAGTAGGAAGGGAGATGGAGGGGGAGGGAGAGGGAGGGAGCAAGACTCTTTGTATAATTGGATATCTGCAATTACCCTCCCGAACCCCCCACTCGTCAACTTGCACCACCAACACTCTTCACTATTCGAAATAGATTATTCTGGAAGAGAATGAGAAAGCGACGACGTCAATGGAAATTCTAATTGCTGAGGATCCGAGTTCGTTCACGCTCTAATTATAGAACTGAAAGGTTTGCAACGTCACGAAGTATAGGAAACTTGATTGAACGAAAGAAAGAAGGAACATGGAAGAAACTGTATGTACACGTTCTGCAGTATAAAGTTTAATTGGAATTCAAAGCGTTGAATTACACAATTCATATAATTCAGGAAATAGTGGAAACTTTGAAGAAATAGAGACTGTATACGCTCCGACGCATAAAATGTCTAGGGATGTCAAGGTACTCAAGGTAAAAGGTATAACTGTACATTTTTGAAGAATAAAGCAAAGGTTATGTTGATGCAGGCATGACAACTTGACAACCGATAAAGTGTTGGAATGAGATTGTACTGTTAGTATACGAAGAGAAAGAGAAATATAGAGACATGGAAACTCAATGTTGAAATGTTGAAATTGGTGAGAGATTGAAGAGAATCAGACAAGCAGTGCGTCACTGTGAACCTATAAAGGAAAAGAAAGTGAAAGGTGTGAAAAACTAGTCAGCGCTTCGCGCTTACAAAGAAATATGGTCCTTCATGTATTGTATGGAAGAAGATATATCAGTTGTGGAAAAGGGTTACAATTCAACAAAATTAGAGAAAAAGGGGGGATACTTTCCCGTGGATGTTAATACCTAAGGGTAACTTCGCATTACGATTGCAAGGCGTAAGTCAGGGATAGTGAGTAAACCCCTTATGTCATCTTAATACTACTGTTTCATGTAGCCTATGGCAAGTATTCCGAACGACATTGCGGATAAGTGCTACTAATTACTAGCATATCTGCATACACGGCCTGAGATCTACTCCACAGATAATGCGATATAAACGATGTAGTCAGTTGCTAACCATAAGATGTACAGCAGTAACTTATTAAAAAAATACAGAATAAGGATGAATTTTGAGTTTTATAATAAAGCATGGTTACAAGAAACACACGGTATTCCTAGGGTACTTTCGACCCAGTAAGAGTCAGTTAAGTATTGTACATACCAGGATAGGAGGGGCTAGTGTAACAATATGCTGATGTACAAAACTGCTCGTTGGTTGGTAATACGAACATCTATTAGCATATGTATGGCGCGAAGACTTTTTCGCTTTTGAATACATTATTATACACACAAAGAAGCGACAGACAAATGATTCACACTTTCTCATGCAGAATTGGTAGCGGCCTATGGGAAAACGTGTATATCAAAGTACTAAACTCAACGAGTCTGTTTTAGCCCTGACGAGACAAAGCCTGGCTTTTCAAATTTTACATGATGTCATTGAGTCTGGATTTGAACTTTTTAGAGCGTTATGGCACATGGTTTTAAAACTTATGGTGAACAATTCTATGGATTATATGCAATATGTGCCCTTGCGTGCCCTAATGACACAGAGTGTACGGCTATTGCGTTTCAAAACCACGTGCCATATAGCTTTAAAGAATAGAGGAAGTAACGAATAGAGAAGCATGAATATTGTTTAGTTCAAAGTTCAAAGCGAGGGGTCTGGCCTCGTCACAAACCGTCTATTTTTCATTTTCATTGTGTTTTCGATTCACTAAATGGCCGGATTCAATTACGAAATTGGACGACGAGAAACCGAGATTTATTGCGCTTTTTTTGGAAAAAAGACAAGACGTTCCGGCGGGAAGAAGGGTTGAAAGACAGAAAGGTTAACAATAAGGAAGGACAAGACTTTAAAACTTATACTTTCATTTAACAAGAGAAATCGTAACTTTTAACCTTTAGAGTCCATGGTTGGTATAGTGTAAAGAAAAAACACTTGTAACCTCAATACAATAACTTTAAAACTCTAAAACAACTTTGATTTAACAATGTATGTCCTAATTTTGATACAGTAGAAAAGTAACATAAACCCTACACAGTGCGTAAGATCACTTAGGACAAGTCTTAACCCACATGTACAACAGCCAGTGTATAAACATGAAAGAGGTTACATAACTGAGGTCGCGCTAGAACAAATACCGATCTTGTCATCAAGGGTACCATACCCTTTACTGGTACACAATGGTGCACGAATGGGCAGAACTATAGCGGGCGGGTCCGCGAAAAAGCCCAATTGTATGTGGTTAACCAGCACAAGGAAGCGATGATGAATGTTCAATATGCAAATACGTGATGAAGGGTCAGCTGGCCGGGGTGTATTCTAGGGTACACATCAGACATTGGTGCGAGGGGAAGACAACAGATGGGAGGAATACTGTGGAGAATTGAGAGAAACAGAGAGGGCGAGACCCCGCCATATTGAATAGATATGAATAGTGAGATGATGTGCGAGTGTGACAGATTAGAAGGAGAAACCAATTATATTACCCAAGAAGATAATGATTAAGGTAATCAGGGAAATGTTAGTTGAAAGATGGAGAGAGAGGCAGAGGGTGGGGAAAAAGACACAGTGATAGATGGGATGGACGTGTCCAACATTTAACTTCTTCCACAACTCCGTAATACACTATTCATAATCAACTACGACCGCACATGTTGAAATAACACCACTGTGACAAGGCGGCAGACTGATTTTAATCTGCATTCGCTTAAGTCTACTCTTTCGCTCTCTCTCACTTTCTGTCTCTCTCTCTACACTTTCTCTCTAACTAAAAACTTTCTCCCTATAACTTCTCTCTTTCTTTCAACGTCTCTCTCTTCACTTTCTCTCTAACTCCCTCTCCCCTCACTTGAGCTCACATGTAGGTGTGCTCTTTTTGTATGACAAAGGAGCAACAGTTTGATTCTTATCGCGCATTTAACCTTATGTTCCGTCAAAAGGGAGAAAACATGTAATAGAGCAAAATGATTTTAAGACGACATGCTAGTTTATGTAATGCGAGTCGACCACAGAGAATACAAATATCAGAGCAGATAACTTTGAAGCGGTATGGCACATGGGCTGGAGAACGTGTGCGTGGAAAACTTGTTTTCCATGCACAGTGCCTTCCGGACGGTTCCGGTACGGAATGGAACACCATTTGCACATAATGCTTGGTAATGCAGTTGTCGAGCCTAGTGAAAACAGCTACTCATACCGCTTTAATGTAGTTACGATTAGTTCATGTGCCATAACATCTGTACAATCCTAATAGAGTAGCCATGAACAACAAACCACTTGACCCACTGGACGTTGCAAGCGGTCTACAATAGGAACAAAAACTGGGGGTGGCAAATAAACATTTTCCTGTCATAACTCATTTTTTATAATTTTAGACGTAATAGACGTAAAAGTACAAAAAGAACGCACATCAACAAATATTAATAAGAATCTGTATGGCCTCTAAGGTGGACTGTTTAAGACGTTGACATAGTATACGTACTATTAAAGGGTTCCCAGTCGCTCAACGGTCGTGCGCTGTACGAGCACGCGGAATTCTACTAAAAGGGTATAATACTCAACCTATGTGGTACATTTAGTTTAATAGACTACGTATTGTGTGCAAATGGTGTTATATTCTGTGCTTATCAATCTGCGCATATGCAAGGATTGGAAAAACGACTAGTCGAATTTATTGCCCCAACATTCAGAGAACTATCTTATACGGTCACGTTCGTGGAAACTAGGCACTGTGTTTATGTAGGAGTGAATAAAAGATGATTCATTTTGTACACTCTTCTCTATGCCTAAGGCCATATGTCAGTGGCAATTCGAGATAGAGTGACTTAAGGACGTTCAACCACTAATACACAAAGCAATTGGTGTTCGGGGACACATGGAATGACCCACTAGGAGGCCCGAGCAAAGAGAGAGAGATTGTTTGATTTGCATAAAACGAGCTGGAGCAAAATGGGGCAGTAAAGTAACCGTGGTGACGAATTGGGTAGCCTTCTTGGTTTTTTTATTACTTGACCTTAACGCAATTATACTGAGATAAGCCACAAAATACAGTAGACTCGAGAATAAGGTACCACTACTTTTTGTTACGTCGACAACGCTTGCTTTCGCACGTCCATAAACTAAATGTGAACCTTATAGCAAGATTGAGATATAGAGGTAAGGTTTCATAAAATTGCATCTGCATTCAGAGCAGTCAATATGTGAAAACTGTAGAACAATATCAACACAAAATATCAATATATTTCTTGTTTAGTGGCATGTAAGGAGTTCTCATATATTAGTAGTAAGCATCCAAAAAAGCTAGTTGAGTAAGAGCTGTGTTCGTCGTGGTGGTTCGAGCACTTTATTCTTTTGAAGTGAGTGACAAGCAGGCAACAAGTTGTGATTGTTTTGTTTGTTAAGAATAGAGGGGGAATTCTCTCTTTCCTCCGCTTCGCCTCTCTTTTTTCAGCTGACCGGTTCTGAGTTCTAACACATAATGGGACATAGACACATAATAGACCAAGAGGAAATGTGAAGCACTCGAGAATAAGGTATTAATGCAAATGAATTGGGAATTAGGGTGAGCAGCGGATTTTCAACGCATGGACAATCATAACATCGATATCGTTATAGCTTGTGGACAACACCAATAATAGTAATACGATCTTTTGTTGTACAAGTTTACTTGCAATTGATAGAATAGTATCACAGAATAAGAATAAATTATACGAGCTGTGGGATCTTCTAACCTTTAGGACAAATGTTGGGTCACACCGCCATCATCAATACCAATGCATAAATTACTTCATGCCTCAAACTTGGGTAATTAGCATAAGAGACGAGTAATTGCAGTTTCAGATGATGGTCAATCTCCAATTTGTGAGTGAAAGTAAAAGAGGCGAGATTAGGATATAGATGAAGCAATGTGTTGGTGGAAAGGGACTATATTATGCTATGCGGCGAGAGAATCATTCCTAATTAGCATTGCCGGCAAAGCACTGACAGATGGAGATAGAGTGGGCAGAAATGGGGGATTAGGATGCGCGAGAGTGGAATAGAGTGTGCTATATGAAGAGACGACGGGAAAATTGGTATTCAGGGTACATCTAATGGTAGGAAAGTGGTAGTAGTGAATGAAAGACACATTGGTGCCAAATGGATGGACCTACTCGACAATTAATGAGATATACTATGGATTATGGGGAGAACGGCTCCTCGCTTAGGGTGGGACACAAGCCGAACTTAGAACCAAATTTAAATCTTGAAAGAACGCATGATGCAGGTTTTTTTCGCACGAGAGAAGTTTTATAACAAAGTGGTAGATATTCTAAAGAACGAAGCAAGATCCTTCTGTGTTCCAGGCATGAAGATGACTAAGTACGCTTGCCTCACCTTACCAAATCAATCAAAATAGCCCTCAACCGAAGCTTACACATGGTTCCAGGTCTCCAAAACTGAAGGCGTGAACCTACTTGAAGATTCATTCACAGTGCACAGACAGCTTGTGAATCTATACGGACTCTTGCAAATTAACGCAGTGGTGTTTAGAACTAAAATACAACTTCACTTACCTGTCCACTGATGCAATCTTACCTGCCAGTATCATAGTAAGCGTAAGTGACAAAAATCCAAGTGAACTACATTTTCATAACCTAGTCTAAGTGGGAATCTTATTTGGGAAGTATGCATTTGGGGGTTAGTGCTTGTCTCTGGTTCTATTGCTGTTCGCCAGTGTTCTCCTTTTGAAAAGAAAGAAAGAGTTTCAAAACGGGTTCTACCCTATGCTATCCATCTCTCTCTGTCTCTCTCTCCCTCTCTCTCTCGCCTTTTTCTCCCAGGCCATTTCTATTTAGCAAGGTCTCAAATAAACAATTCTCTAGAATGAAATACACAAATAAAAAGATGAACAAATGAGACATTAACACATAGATAGGCACTACCTTATTCACACGGTGGGAACCTAAAAACCATGCTTATTCCTTAGGGCGTATTGAATGTATGAAAAAATGTAGTCCTCGAAAAGCGGAATAACATCTGGTTTTTGAAATATATGGTGGACAACTGCATTCCCATATGTTGTATGCGAATGCATTTATAATTAAAAATGGAGCAGTATAGCTCGGTTACCACTACATGGGCATACCGCGTGCATCATACGTTTCACAAACCGCTTTGACACTGCTGCAAAGTGGTTCAACACAAACCGCCGTTATACCGCTTTGACGCTGCTGCAAAGTAGCCTGTGAGTTTCATGCACACCTCAAGTTCTACATGCTAATCAGCGGTGGTAAGGATGAGGCGCGTAATATCGTCAACTTCATTGCAACACGACGTGTCGCACATCTTTTAGGTTATTTAATAAATAAATAAATTAAACAAACGAATGAATAAATAATTTGTTCGTGGTAGTGAACTTACTCTGCTTCGATGAAACGCCTGCATAGTTTTGAATTGCTAATTGTAAGTGCTATATCGTAGACCAGATATGGATGTTGAATAGAAAGGTGGAATAGAAATTGGCTATCTTTCCCTCTCTTTTTCTCTTTTTCTCTTTCGCATACTCTCTCTCTCTCTCCCTCGATGGTTTTATAAAAGCAAAGAAAGGCGCGTCGGGAGTGTGCGTACGTATGTATAAAGCACCACAATTGAGTGTTTGTGAGAATTGAAGAAAAGCTGAACAAACACAATTATTTACGCGAAAATACCGCAAAACTGTGACTAGAAACATAAAATGTACAAATAACGATATCTGTGAAATGACATGCTGCAACAACACTGCTACACAGCGATACGACTTTCTTTAGCAAAAATAAAAGTACCTAACTTACGTATTCATTTGAGCGCGATCCGTATAATTCTATAGTAAGAAGTGAAACGAGGACAAAGGGGTAATTATTGTAGCGCAATACGGTGTATTTGTCAGGTTGTTAGGCATGTAGTCATGGGCTACTGGATGTCCAGGACATTAAGTGGACCATCAGAAGAAAATGAAAAATAATGGAGTATATTTATTTAGGATATCTACTGAAATCTAACATATGATTTCAGGCAATAGACATAAACTCCCATTAGTCGTAATAACTCATAGAGTACGTATTATTTTTGGAATATTTCAACGTAAAATAAGGGCGCAGCGGGTAATGCAATTGAAACTAGAAACTGCGTTTCATACGTATCACTTAGTGATAAGTCTGTATCTCTGTGCCAGTTTTTTGAGGCTAGTTCGGCGCTTCTAATGCAACCTAGTACAACGCATAGTACACTTACAGTACTATTACGACTGTAAGTGACATTACATGTGACTAAGGATGCAATCACTAGTGATAACTTCGAACTCCTACCAGAGAATTAATCAATAAATCAATAAATATAATAGTGTTAATATAAGCTAGCCTATGCCTAGTGTTCAATGTCGTTTGTTGTGTCAAAGAACACATCCCAACGCCCATTCTCTCTGACCATCTGTCCATTCTATACAGTGAGGGTAAAGAGAGAGAAATGCGCGACAATCTGCCTCACACTAGTCTAAATCTAGCTGGAGGACAAACCAACAGCATGGGTGTAAAAACTAAATCCTCTAGTATAAGAGAAATATGCACAAAAAGTGTAATTACATAAATGAAAATATGAAAGAGACTTAATACAAATATCACTTTACCCAACATGTCGATTACGAGACTCGCTTACGTAACTCATCGTCACAACTGTGTCGTATGCGTACGAAAGTTCCACATATACATATTTAGCAGTTGAAGAACTACTAGTTAAACTATATTCGAGCAAATAAGCAATAATCAATGATAACGCCCGTACTACACGTATTTTATTGAGTTGTAAGTTGTAAATATAGAAAAGGAGGTATAGTTATGCCTGTCTAAAAATGAGCTCAATCGCTCAATGTCTACATTCACGTGTAAACTACTCAACTTTAAAAAGTGGTTCTGTTCTGTGTATAGCAAAGTAGTCGGACATTTTCAGCCCTTTTTACGCGTGTGATTTCGTGTTCAACGGGCATTTATTCATGGGAATTAGCTTGCGTAAAAGTAGTCAAATATCGAATATAATTACATGCACATTTATTCAATCGACGCAAAGTTGAATATCTAAATGCCGTGGCATTTATGACGCCATGCATTGTTTTCAATGACAATCATTGTATTCAAGAACATATTAGTGTGCAAGTTGGTGATTAAGCGGCGTGATATGGGAGAGCGACACTGAGCGCATATTGCTCGCAGTTTTCGCGCGGCTTGTGGGCCAACTTTCCTCAGCACACGATATTTTAGAACCTCTGCTGCTGAACCCCAGTCACCTAC
This sequence comes from Pelodera strongyloides, assembly GCA_036852015.1. Classification (NCBI taxonomy): domain Eukaryota; kingdom Metazoa; phylum Nematoda; class Chromadorea; order Rhabditida; family Rhabditidae; genus Pelodera; species Pelodera strongyloides. Next base: position 154,355 of record JAANDG010000281.1, read on the forward strand.
TAGGAGCACCGCCAAAGTATGAAGAAATACCGAAAAGGGTTACTGATGCACCTCCAAGTTATGAAGGATCCGGAATTCCCAATATTGGTTTGTGATAAACCTTATATATGTGATCTTCTGAAAGAATTATATTTGCAGTCGCTCCTCATTTTATCCCGATCAAAAAATCTCGCAAACATTCTCACAAACGAACGGGATTTCTGATCTGTCTGGCTTATAGGCGAGAGGCGAGAGCGTTGTTTTTCAAAACTAATTTTCCGTGTATATGCCTTCGAAGTGCTGAAGTAACACCAGCTAACTTCAAACACTTTATAACCTTTGGTGTGAGTTATTCAAGGCATTGTTTACAGACGCACCTGCTGGAGCAGTGACCCCTCCGACCGGATACCCTCCACTTGTTAATGGCCCGATCCAGAGTACGCAACAGACAAATGTAAGTTGATATTCTTATTATTTTATTGTTAGTACAGTATTCTCTTTAGGATGCATAGAATGGTCAAATTTGCGTATATTATATCGAATGTTCATACATAGTATAGTGCACGATTGACATCTCAAAGAAACCGTAATGTTAGAGAACCTAACCCTAAGCCTGAGTAACTAATGTAGCTGTCATCAACGTTACCTGTTGCTCGCTGGAGCGATATTTCACACACGGGGCCATGCAGAATAAAATTCTTTTGATTATTGGTCTAAATTTATCTAAACTTTAACATTTCAGCCTGCCTCCCAACCAAGAGCCCACGAAAATGAAGGCTATTCAAGCGGTTCGGAAAATGAAACTGATTTGAAACAAGGTTACCGGGGGGTTCAATCCATGTCTGAATCTGCATCAACATTAAGAAATTCGCAGCCAACCGCCGCGTGCCAGGGTGTGAAAATCGTCATTGAAGATTCCAGTACTGTACAAGAACCAATGCAGTCATATACACCAGTGAGAACAATTTCCATAGATGAGACGCAGGAGCCGACGGCGCATATTTCAAAGTCACCAAAAGCACCAAGGACAGAAGTTTCTACGCCTTCGCTGCATACATCAAAGAAGTTTAAATCGGACTCACTGATCAATGAAGGGAGTAAAAGACGATTGACAACAGCGTCTAAAGCAAGACAACCGTCAGAGCCAAAGGATTGTTCCAGAAGACATAACTATAAAAACTCTTCTGAACAAAGTTCATCATCAAGTTCAGCATCGTCATCTCCAGAAAGTGAGCGTAAACTGGCGACGATTCATAAAAGTCATTCGACTGGAGAATCAGTAGTTGAAAACCGGACCTCTCCGACGCCAAACACATTCAGATTTAAAGTTACTAAAACGTCCGTGAAAGCACCACCTCGTAAAACTAACAAATTTGTAGAGCGAGATGGAAGTACTAATATAATTACTAACCCTAGAAGTCATAAGACGAGTCTTTAGTCCTTACTATTAACTTCAAAAAATCTGCGTGCAGAAACCTGGCTTCTATGAAGATTGTATGTTTCCAGCCCATTTTTTGGCTGTGGTGTTTAGTGTTTATGAATTGATATTGTTGTCACTTGTAACTAACAATAAGTAACTAACAATAACTAAGATTTGATTGCTGCTACTTGTCACTAACAATAACTAACCAGAAGAAAACAAATCACTAAACCTTTTAATATTTACCTCTGCTTCTGCTTCTAACACTCTTGTAAACATGTGCTTTGACCGGTGTCAATACAATAAATACGCTGAACGCATCATGTCTTTGGATAATTTTTAGTATGATGTTACTTTACTATTTTCATTTATCTAATTGTGTTGCATATCATTCCATATAAATTATTGATTTTCAATAGCTGTTCGGGTATGTCTAGTTTGTTTTAATTGTAGTAGTGCGCGTAGCCGTTTATCTTTGTGGCCAGACAGTTTCATAGTGTTTCTTACTGCTATCACTTTGTTGCCATTTATTTGATGGTACTTACTTATACTTATAGAGATTTATTTGAGAATGTTTAGCAAATTGTTTACATTTTGTATGTTTTATTTTATTTACATGCATAAATAATTATTCTTCGATAGAGTAATTCATTACACAGGTTATATAGAATTTGGAATCTTTGCCTACGAAAAATATATTTTTTGGCTCGTTGTGGATATGGATATAAGTAAAGTGACGTCAAAAATAAGCGGATGGGTTTTTGCCACATAAATTAGTGCCTATGAATTCACGTGACAGTTTGACAAATGTATGAAAAGCGTGAAGAATAATGATAGTGACTCTAATCATCATACATATACCATGGACGTCTTTGTGCCGATCTCTCTTCCGATGGCATCGGAACCTAAACATAAAAGTATTCAAAGCAGTATTGCACCTAGTTTGGGAAATTTGCATAGGATACGCACATCCTATGTATTCTATGTAAATTATGTTGCAGAAGCTTGCCGGACGGGCACCAAATTTGCATAGGATACATAGGATATGCGTGTCATACGCAAATTTCCCGAACTAGGTACAATACCAACGGCTGTTTTTCCGACCAATTTTTTAGGCAAGAAAAGTAAGAACGAAGTAACGGTTTTAAAGTGACGTAAATGGCAGGCTTGTGGCGAGAAAAAAAAGATATAATTATATTATGATTTTGAATCTTGAACTATCTTTAGTCTTACTTGTGGTTCCCAGCTTGTTTGCGGATCACGTAGTATTGGGGACGGAGGAATGGTTTCCCTTTCAGAATCATACACTCCAGTTGTTTCTTCCTCTTGTTCATCATCCAATCCTATTCTGGTCATTCCCTCGGTCATCCTTTTCTCCAATTCCTCTTCTTCGGAGTCCGCGGTCGACATGTACCTATATAAATCTTTATTAAAGCGAAATGGCACGTCGTTTTCATACGATGTACAACGAGATTTTGGGTCCTTCCTGCGCCGGTTGCCGGTTACACAGTATATATATAAATGCAGCAGGCAAGTGGACTCTTCGTGCCATATCCCTTTAGCTTCTAATCATTATTATCATTCATAAAGTAAGGCCTTTGCTCAAGCCTAAAAGGGAGACCCGACTCCTACAAATGAGACGTACCTCTTCTTCTCCTCACTGTTGAGAGAACCCATCTGTTCATTGATGTCATCGTCATTATCGTCTGAAGTGAACCATTTTTAAGTATTTCGGAAAGTAGCGCAATCTTTCCAACATTTCTACGTTTCCTATGATATTAAAGCAGCTACGTATTTAGATGGCAATACCGAGGAAACTATGAAGATAGGTCGTGAATAAGACCGCAAAAAGGATACCTTCAGAGTTCTTTTCCGCCATTTGTACACCGGCTGCTTTCGGAGGAGAACTTTCGAATGTTTCAAATTCTTGATTCTAAAATAAATTAGTCATGGATTAAAACGTTCCAACTGCGGCACATATCTGAGGAGCTCGTTTGCTACAAGTCTTATGCATATTTGCGTCGTTACGTTAGTCTCATCACAAGTAGACTAGCGAAACACCGGCCGTTTTTTGAAACGGATGGAGTACACCAGCATTTTATGCAGCTTATGCAAATGAACAATAGAATAAAAAATCGAGCTAAATTCCTGTAAATTAGCTAAATACGTAAGAATTTAGTTGTCCACCATGCGTTTCAAAAAAAGGCCGGGGTTTCGCTTTAAATTTGTTGTTCTAAGTATTCAATCACCTGATTCTGAAGCTCCTCGGTCTCTTTAGTTCTAACATAAGTAATCCATTGCTCTTGGGCAGAGTTCCAGAAACAAGCCTTAAAGATTTATCTCTTTATTGGTTTTATTCTACTTTTATTTGATTTTGATTTTGAAAACTCTTTCCCATCTTAAACTAACTGCATTCAAGCTGTACACAAAGGTCGTTACCAAGTTCATTAGCTAACATAACGACTATTATAAGTTAAATCTGGTATCGCTGACAACTCCTAACGATTATCTCGTGAATCTCTAGAAGTTTCTAACCTTTATCTGTTCAAATCGTTCCATGCAAGGAAGATAGGTAAGGTCCAAATGTGTAACGTTAGGAGTAGGTCTTTGGTCACAGAATAATTCGCATTTCATTCCGGCTACGGTTGTGTGAACTCCTTGACGAAGACAACATTGACGATGATCGGTTAATTGGGCAGCACATCTGAAGAATAAAAACGAACAGGTTTTTATTCAACACAAGTCTAATCGTCAGCCTAATCTATATTAATCCACAGATTATCTAATTAAATATGAAGCGAGCCTCGTCCGCTATTATGGGGCAGCATATTCCTAGGCTGGCACATATTGACGCACGACGACCATGGAAAATTTTTTCGAAACGTTTAGTCTAACTAATTTGTAAAGTTGGATTTTGTACTTTATGAATGGAAACGGCACCTGTGTATGTCAGCTGCAGCATCTATAGGACATGCATCTTGTTTGAAGAACATGGCGTGAAGCTGGAAATATTATTTTAAGATAAGCATTTAGTTTCGTGGAAGAGCAAAAAGGTATTTGGGGATCTTGGGAAGCCGGTTTTTCTATTCTATAGTTTCTATTACTTTTGGGCTTACAGATTCTTTGGTATATGTTAGGAATGAACATTTCTCCAAACATTGTGGAGGGAGGCTCGATTCTTGACAGCATTTCATGAACATTGTGTCTGGATCCTGAAAATAAATGACTACTTACAATTTGAATAATTACTCTTTATAGGTTGGTGATCCTTGCTAATTGAGCCCTAGCATCTATAAAACTTATTGTGAATAAAGGGAAGAAAGTTACTTTGTCGCCTCTCTGGAATCCAGAGGACTGCACAAAATCGCTGTATATTTGCAATATACCCACAACATCTTATTTTCTATGAACTCACCTCAATAACTTGATCTTTTAGCTCTTCAGCTGATAGTGTTTTGGATCCCCTGGCCATTCTGCAGAAACGACCGCATCCGAATGATAAAGTGGGCAGACATCCACCCCAGCCACATCCGCCAAGAGCAAGGCACTAAAGAAGGAACATAACGGAAGGGGATAAGTTAGGTGATGTTAGGTTTGCGGTCTGCTTGTCTATCTGCAGAGACTCATCGCCTATATAAGTGAAGTAGTTCAGGATTCCACAAATATTTGGCAATCATGATAAGGTATTATAGTTATACATCAAGTATCCGCCATAATGATTTAGGGAATATAATTAAAAACATTGGATAATACTTACTGCATCAAGCTCATGTACCAGGTACACAAAGAATAGCAGTAGGATCTGCATTTTTGAATTGCAAACTCTTGTGTGCAGCAATATCTTCGCTAAATGACTATTTTCTTTGGCGCCTAAAATACAGACGAAAACATTGCGAGAAAAAAATATTCATAGGAAAAACCGTTTACTTCTCAATACTAAGTCATATGCAATAAAACCGCAGAATATTCGTCTCATGAACTTGAAACTGAGACTGCAGTAAAAGAAAAGGTTAAAATCTTCTATGAACGAAAACACAAAACACATTTCTACCGTACTTTTCCAAATAGGACTACAAAATAAAGGAAACTGAATCCGGATTTCCCTAGCTCTTTTATAGGCAAAAGCTTCAATGTACCGTAAACTGGTTACACCGAGGTCTTCATACCCCCGTAATACGCAAATGCATATAGAAATGTAAATATCGTCACACTATTTGCACACACTCTTTCTCACTTACTTGAAATGATTCAATTGCAATTTGAGGAAGTGAAAAACTTCTAAAATAAGCGAAAAACCAGTACAAGACGTAGATGGTGTCAAAGAAATGGAATTTACGGACCAAGGACAGTTTTCTGCGGAAGAAAGCTTGTTGCAGGATAAGAACGTAATATCCAGCCTGATTGATTTATACACCGAGCATTCACATTATGTTACGTATGCTAATTTATGCTAATTATAGTGTCGAAGTACGATATTATGATATTCTACTGTAGTTGACATGGCTCTTTTTCTCCGTGAGCGTGGTCCCCTACACAAAAGCTGAGCACTGAACAAAATTAAACGAAAACATCTTGATAATGGTTTATTTAGCAGGCATACACAGGTATAATCAGTATTTACAGTAACTGTGAATGTTCAACATAAAGCGTAACTGAAGAATGTGAAGTATCAACATCAAACACTGAATGTAATAAATGACATATGTACCCGTTACTGAGAGCATTCTTAATCAGATATACAATTAAAACCCTTTCTTTATCCGAAACTTACATAATGCAATTACAACGATGAACCTGCAGGACAGAGTCGCGTAAAAAGGTGACTTCGCCAGTGCGTTCCAGGGTGCGCTGGTGACGCGAACGGTATTGCCAACTGTATTGCCGAGGAAAATTTGCCAGTGCGCGGCCTACACCATACACTGGGCCCAAAAGGGGTGAGCGGCCACAGCTGGGCCCACCCGTTTATTGTCGAGTTGACGGGCCGCATGCTCACTTTTTAAAGATTAGCAGCAGGTGAGTCCGCTAGTGTGCCAACTCAAATGTTACGTCTGTCTCGAAGCTTTGCCCTACCTGCGCAGCCTAGGCAAAGTCTCAGCCGCGACTGCGCCGCGAAGCTTCCCGTTGTAATACGATTTAAAAAAATTGAAAAATGAGCTTTAAATCTTGTGAAATGGTACTAATTCAAAGGTACTCCATAACTCCCCAGACGTCTGTTGAACAAAGAAAAGAACAAAGTAAAGCTGAGGTTATTTCTTGGAGCAAAGTTGACCACAAAGCATAATATAAATACGTTCTTCTCTTCGGCAGTTTATACATTGGCAGTTTGAGTCCTCGAAACTCGACATTCTGAAACAACGGATGTAAATTATTAGCATACTAAATTAGCATACAACGCTTGACTGGTTGGGGCTCTGATTCGAATTACTGTCAAAACAAGAAGAAATACCCAGCCTCGCTAAAATAAAATTATCTCAAGTTTAAAGCGATATAACAGCCAGTTTTTTGTGAAATGTACGTTGGACATCCCAGCCCATAGCTTTACATGCAAATGAATATAATTAGACCGAAAATCGCACATTATCGCGTATCACGCAGTTATTTACGTACACTATATATGGGAAACAGCGTCGGATACGTTTCAAAAACCGGCGGTTATACCGCTTCAAAAGATTCAATAAAACTCACTTCCAGGCATATTACTAGCACTCCTAACACTGCCAGTTGTAGAATTAGCCCTACTTCCTTCGTGGATAATATTCTCAGTTCTTGCACTTCTTGTGGAGTGTTTCGATCCCTTCGAAGAACGATCAGAACGATAACTAAATAAGTTATTAAATACAATATTTTTTGAATAGTAACAAACTTAGTTTAAAATAGTTTGTATAAACTATTGTATAAATAAAAACATCAAATAATAAAACTAAAAGTACTCAGTCATACGCCTCGTTACATAGTCGTCACGATTGGTTAAGAATTAAACGATCTTCACAGCACGTTGCTGCTTTTGTTTGCGGTCTCCTATTTGTAGTACATGCTCTTTCCGCGGCGCATTGAACGCACGCCCCTCTTTAGGAACGTTCTTTGTGGTCTCTGTCTGCTGACAAATTGCAAGTTTTTTTAATGAAATTTCAAAGCAATCTAACAAAACTCACCTATTTTCAATAGAAACACAATGAGGACTTTCTCTTCTCATACTTTGTCTTTCCTCTACTATCCAATACATAAAATCAGCATGTAATCGGCAAACATCGTAGTAACCAGCTAAATTAATTAAATAGGTCATAAAATGTCAAAGTAATTTAGTAAAAACAAAGTAACACAGGGTAAAACATAAAGATCATACAGTAGATTTACGAAGATTTCATGCAAAATGAACGTATTAGATCACTGGGTGAACTATCAACCAATTACGTATACCGCATACGTACAAACGCAGGTGTACTGTTGTACTGTACCACAAATTTAGCTTCAGTACAACATTCGTATGCTTGTCAATATTCTGAAATTTGCCTAGAATAATTCAGTTTTAAAAAATTCAATTAGAATGTGTTAGTTGGTAGCTTACCTACTGTTACACTCAGCCAAACAAAATATGTGAGTAGAAAAGCTGCTCCAACATATGCGTTCCTCTCGTGCATTTCTTTATCCTGAAAATAAAGTATTCATTTATTATAAAATCTCTTTCCAATAATTCTTTTCTTTTAACTAGATTATTGTTTGGGCGAATCCATACAACTGATTGTGCCTATGCAATATGTCGAAAACTAAAGCTAACAATAAACTACAAATCAATTTACACTAAAAGATAAACCCTCTGAGTAAGGGGGATAATTAGAATTGTATAGAAAAAATATATTCGCATATATTGGTTGGAAATCTAATGCGGATTAGACACAAGCGCGCATAAAAACAAACTGCGGAGGATTTATCTAATATGCGTATAAGATATTAGTATTATTGATTGAGAACAGAATTGGCCGTGATTTCTTGCATTGCTAACCAAGAAACTTGATGATTTCTAATTACTAATGAAACTTGGTGGGGTGTTAGAAATTGTTAATGAATAATGAATAAGACAATTAACCTAAAAAGGGTAACCGTTATTTACTTGGAGTATGAAAGCTACATCGTTTGGTTAGTATTCACATCGCAGCTATATAGAGTTTAAATTAAAATTTAGCTTGCGCGGTGAACCTTTTCGTGATAGCAGGTGCAAGCCGAGTTTTCTCACAATCAGTGTGATACAGAAAACCTTACAGAGCCAGTTACTGAAACATCGTCGGCAACCGGTCGCGAAATGGTTCACTCGGTTTCTTATCTATTATGAATTTATACCTTGTAGTGCGCAAAGAACAGAACCTACCCCCGTCATTTTATTCGTATGTAAATATAGTGATAGTGAGACGAATCCTAATAGAATGCATATAGAAATAGATGCATCGACAAGCATTGGACGGATAAATGCAGGTCTGCACGAATAGATTCCATATAAGGAGAGACATGTAACTATCAGATGGAGGAGCACCATCACAAACACTGCAATAAAATGATTAATTATATCATACTTAGTTTCCCGAAATAATACATAATTATTCTGAAAGTTAGATTATGTGTACATAATTACAATTAGATTTTACATATTACGAATTACGACAGTTTTAGTGGCTGTACTGAAGCTTCTTACATTGCTAGTACGTGATGTATAATGATGACATATAAGGTAGACAAATCGATATCTACTGGGTAATTTCACTTTAAAGCGGAATAACAGCCGGCATATAAAACTTGTTGAATCAACTGCGTTCATGGGAAAATATTCAACATGCGTTTCAGAAACCGGATATTATACTCTTTAAAAAATGGTACCTAACCTACCAATAAGAGGTGCCGCTTTCTCCAATTGTGAATGAATACTCAGATGATCAATGATAATTTTCCTCAAAACCGAAATGATCTTCAACTCGAAGTTTCCACTCGTTGAGAAGGCCGATGTGACTTCTTTTCGCACTGCAATTTATATTTTGATAATTTTTCGGAGTTAACCAACCCGACTGTGAATGATTATCTGATAAGCTGATCTAGCCGAGTAAAGGCACAAGTATCTTGCTATAACGACTTACGCCTAGAGTTTCGCTTTCTCATTGCATATATGAGCAACAGAACTGCTCGCGTCTACAATATATCATACCTTCAATTAGGTACCTCAACCGAAATTTACAACCAGGCAGTTAGTTAAAATTACAGTACTAGGAAAAGGTGATATCTATGGACATCACGTACGCTATGTGAACTAATAAGCCAAAGCCTAGGCCCAAGCCTCAGCCTCAATAAGATTCATATAATTTTGCTCACCATTAATGACCATCGCCGGATTGATAAACATGAAGATTACTCCGAAAAATGCAGCCAGTATGCGCATATCTTCCTCTAATAACACGGCATCGCCGAATAGGCCAGAAGAAGGAAAATCACAGAAATTGGACAAACACTTGCAGGTGGATACACTATTCAAAGCCTTAAAGCGATATTACAGTCGGTTTTTGAAACGGATTTTACATAAGAATTTACTATGAATTGTCGTAACACAACGAAATCGGAAACAGAAAACCTTTCGTCACTCAAATGATGTTAAAGCGGTATGGCTCGTGGCTTGTGAATTGTATCCTGAACAACTTGTATGCAAATGCAAAGAGGCAAACAAGAACAAGGTAAAGATAATGAAACCCAATTTATGTATAATACATGATAATTTGATAATGCAGTTATTCAGCATATGCCCTACTACAAACCACGCATCGTACCGATTTAAAGTAATGCAATAGAAATAAGGAGAGGTGGTGTTTTGCGGATGGTTATATTAGATATATATGTGAAGTGATGATGAGTTAATCCGATGACACATATTTTTCAATATGAAAATTTAATACTTGAAGTGATGAATTATATAGATAAAACTAATGGAAAATGTAAGTAATAATAGTGGATGTATCATGGATTAGAGGATATTGTTATGCTGAATTTAGTTATATGTCGGAGTTCTGAAACTTTCTACTTTTTCTGTATCCTCTAAGGAAGTGTGGTAGCCATTACCAGTAAAAATAACGTACCGTACAAACGCTCACACAACCTGCGCTGGAAAAGAAACAATTCAAAACTAAAAAAAATATAAAATGAGCTTGCTTTTTGCGAAAGGACACCTATGTCTCTATATAAGGGTTTCTTCCTATAGGCATAGGAGAGGATGAACTACGAAAAGGTTAATTGTGCAAAGATCATAAGAAGATGGAAATGTAATGATCGACTACAGGTCAAGAGTCGACTTGCGATCTTTTGAGATAGAGGAAGCCGTTGGCTAATTGCAGATTCAATAATAATAATAATAATCAACAATCCAATTGCACGGAGATAATGCTCACAAGCAGTCCGAAACTAGAAACTGTATTAACCTAAACTCTCAATCACTGAGACATTTAGGCTTCACTAAATCAATAAGATATGGTAAGTTAAATACCCGATTAAACAATAATGTCTCCCGTGTCGGCCATTCACCAAGCATGTAATTTCATAGTTTACATTAAAAACGATTAAGGTTAGCAATCCAGATTGCCACAGGGTGCGTAAGTCCCAACTAATGGACTCGCCTATTCCGAATTTGGTCTTCTCAGAGTTTCCAATCGATTCATTCTTTATCGCACTTGTAATAATGCTCTCTTTCTTCTCTAAATCTCATTATCCTAATTCCGTTGGCCGATAATAAATGTTAAGTTATCCAGAACAATCCAGAATACGTCAAACTGGTAATAGAGAAAGAGGGAGGGAGAGAGAAAGAGGGAGAGAGAGAGAAAGGAAGAGAGAGAGAGAAAGGGAGAGAGAGAGATTAGACAACAGTGAAGTGGTCTTTGGGACTTCTATCGAGTTTTTCTTGTAGTTTATGCAAGTTTCGATTACTTTCCTAGTAACTTGTCTGATTTTGAGACATAAAATTGCACCGAAATCCGTAAAAGCAAATTACCACAAATTACATCTAATAAAAATTTTAGCTAACTAGAAAATAATTGAACATTGAACATTTGAACATTGAACATTTATTAGCTTTTCAGCACACACCAATAATTCGTCAACAATGAAACTCTTTTGACGCGCGACGAGGACCTGCTCAGTAATGCCGCGTGGCGAGAGTCTGGCGAAAAATGTTGTGTGCGGCGACCGGACGCAGTAGAACTGATAGAACCAGCCAATTGCAAAGCTGAATTCTATATATTATTGAGCCTGATACAGGCTCCCTGACAGAACTTAGTTTCAATCATTATTACTTATTACAATACCAAAGGCAATATAATAAGCAGAATTTTTACTGTGAATATTCTCTCCAACATAAAGCCAGCGCATTTCTACGCATTCTCATCGGTGATGTTTTTGCACATTTTTGCAGACTCTATTTGTTAAATTAGCGTGAAAAGCTGGCACATATGGGGTTTCTTTTATCTTCATCTCGTAGTGGACAAAATTATGGTGTATTGTAGATTGTAGACTAATACGTTACGTGTAGTCGACCACACTGGGTTCAATATACCAAGAATAGGAGCTTTAATCCCTTACTAGTAGCCGCATAACATTCAATGTATAAGCTCCGTGATGACGCATCCTCAGCATTTAATGTAAATTACTAAATACGACTATAAACTTGACTTGTACGTTCACTTCCTTGCGTAAAATCGAGCAAAAAATAATCGCAGACGCAAATAAATTAGTATATTTGACTTTGTAAACATTGAACTTTGAAGTGCCTGACACTGCGCGGCAACTGTACGAAAATGAGAAAATCATGATGGCGAAAAGACAAAAATGTATGCGGCGGCTTCACCCTTTCTTCGGCTGTTTTTCGCGAAGCATGCTCATTTTTTCGGCGCCTGGCGAGAGTCTGGCGAAAACTGGGGGAGGTTCGCGCTGCGAGATATAAGCGCCTTGAGTTTTTTGCCCCGCGCTTCATTAGAGTTTCGCGTTGCACTATCTTACTACCTATGGTCTATGGCTAGTATAGATGGCAAAACAATCCTACCCTGCCCTGTTTTACATCTAAAGAGATGCAAGAGAATATGATGTATTCCGTTTTCAATGTTTTCAAGATCCTACAGGCTACAGGCCTACAGGCCTACAGCAGAAGTATGCTAACAAAAAATAATACGGATGTTACGTTCTACAGAGAAAAAAATATCATTCAATCAAAATATCACTTATTACCCACAAATGTTCAGGACACCGCTGGAAGTGAAGGAGATTACCACACAGTAAAACAATCTAACATAAACCCTACTCCGGCATAATAATAACAACGGAACTTACTACTGAATACAATAAATACAAAACTGAATACAATAAATACAAAAAAAAACGATGTGTGAATAAGAATAAGAAAGCAAATGGGAATATATTTTCAGCGAATTCCACGAGAGTCTTATTGAGTACACACGCATGTTAGATGTAACGACAATTCAGCTTAAAATCTGAAGAATCGATTCTAACAATATACATGTTTGTAAGTAGAATTAGTCAATACTCTCCACCTCCGAAAAGATTACCCGTAAAATGGGGAAAGACATATAGAGGGGATTATACTTATACACCTTTGACGTAAATCCGCCCTAGACTTTACCACTACGATTATCACCATTTCTTCATTTATCTAAAAGTTACATAAGACTAGTATAGTAGTTAGAACTTAGAACAACACCTACAACTCTCCAAAAAACCCTGAAACGCGTATACAATATACTTTCACGGAAGACCTACACTATTGGAACGAACAAATAACGAATCAGGTAAATTATTAGATCAAAAAAGTCTAGATGATTGCGCATATAAGTCTTTTTTGTACCATATACGCGTTATGCTACCAGGCAATATCAGGCAATATGTCACAATTATGTGTAAGTATAGTGCTCGCACGTACCTCATCTCGATATTAAACCACTTGTTGACTTATTATTTACCACACACGGTATGGCATTTCAATATTGTTTATGTGGAAACTTTCAACTAACAAATATTATTTGATTATTATGTCCATATCCGGACATGACCTTTCAGAATACAAAACAAACAACCGTTTTGTAGGTTTTTACTGCTTAATCGGGCATAAACCGTAGGAGGGGATCATAGGCGGTAGCCGTGCGCTCTGACCAAAGTTAGCGTGCAAGCCGCGCACAAAAAAACGGCACGCCGCTGTGCAACTGCGCGCAACTGTGCGCGCCAAGACAAGACTTTGCCGGTAAGCCGCCATTACATAATTACGGCAAACAAAAATGCTGAACACCATAGATTATAGCTCGTGTCTCGTACCGTTTCATTGTCGGTTCATGTTAGTCTTGGTTCATGTTTATTATGTACTTGATTCATGTAAAAATAAATAAACTAGACTCTGTTGTGCTTTGTTGTTTTTAGAACTTCAGTTTGATTGGATCATTATAAAGGCTTTTTGGTACAACGGTACAACCCACAACTCTTCTTTGCAATGCCCACTGTATCAGTTTTCGCTCCTTCTGAAAATGTTTGATTGAGCGAGCAATTAGTACACTGAGTATGAGTACACCACGTCAAACTGTGCCTCTCTGTCAATCATGCATCGGAATAAAGTCTTTTATAAATATGCGAGTGTCATTCTTTGCGAATAAACATCCATGAATCAAAACACAGTTTATACGTTTATAAGTATCACAGGCACCACGAACGAGAATTATCAAATGACTGAAAAATTTAAACGGTTTGAATGTCTTTGTATAATGAATAATCTTAACTAAAAAATTTCACACACGCACCAGACACGCTCGAAATGGGCAAATACAAAATATTAAAACGATCCGGTTGTCCAACAAGTTTCAAAAACCGGCAGCGATATCGCTTTAAAAAGAAAAAAAAACACCAAGTAAGTGAATACTCACATACAAAACCAACGGTCATTCAGTAAGACAAATAATCACCACAACCCCTCCTCCTACGATTCGAATACATTGAATAAATATAAATAATGAAGTTGAAAGAGCGAGTATTCTACAGATTGTGCTCAACTATTATTTACAGTAACCCAAGCAATAAATATAAGCAAGCGGAATCTACAAGTCATACATACAGGTTAATATTTACGAACAATAAAAAAGATTCGTACAAAAAAATCAAGTAAATATTTAGAATGTAACAAAAGGTATACGCAGGATTTCTTGTTTTTTTTTGGCGGTAAATCGAAAACACTACGGGCATAGAAATACTAATTTTAGTGTCAGTATCTAGTATCTAACATCACTAATACAAATACAAAAAAAGTGTTAGAAATACGACGGTACGTCTTCATGTTTCAACGCTAATCAATGAAAGAAGCATGATGCAGTTTAACCTTGAAGCGTTATGGCATGATGTGCGAAACGTGCTTGATAAATACATTCCCACATATATTACATTCTAATTATGTGCCATTGTCTGCCCTGGTTTCACAAACCACGAGCCATACCGCTTTAACAAGTCACAATATACAGTAATTAAATACCAGTAGTGTACTGAGGGTGGCCACCCTGTTGAGGCATGGGAGCATAACCGGTCGAGGACATGGGGACGCCGGAATAGGCAGGCATCTAAACAAGAATAAAGGACTAAATAAATTAAACATAAACACACCACAGAAGATAATTTAAACAAAGTTAATTGGACTTCTTTTCACTACCAGTGAAAATTATGTATAGACGTTTATCCAATAAGACCAATTAAAAAGTCATGTCATATGTTAGCACTACTAACATCTGAGTATTCAAAAAAACCTTGCAATGTTTTATCATTTTAAATAAAAAACAAAGTTAAAAAAGGTACAGGATAATAATAATAATTTTACACTGGTACAGGATAATAATAATAAAAAAACAGTAAACGATAAAGATAAAAGTATACCATAACCAATATAACATACCTGTGGAGCAACTGAACCCTGTGGATAAGGCATTGATGTAGCAGGCATCTGCTGTTGCGGAACCGGGGCATATTGGGGCTGCTGATGCTGAGCCACACCACTAGGGTATCCCATTGGAACAGACTAAAGCAAGAACACTAATAATACAATAATCATTCTAATTCAATAAACATTTTAATACAATAATCATTCTTCTACATTAATCATACAAATCATAGTAAAGTTCATTAATACAAATAATAATTAAACTCGAACTATATGAACCTACAAGGATACCTGGAGACATCCTGACCTACAATGACGTGACGAATCACCCACGAACATTTACTGAAAGAATGATGCTCCTATAATAAGACTACATACGAAGTAACATCCTAATCCTACCTGGTAATTAGTATTTTGCACAGCCATATCATATTCAGCGAGGACGTTACGGATCGACATATCCACCTGTAATAAGTATGCAAAGGAGTAAACGTGAATAATAATAATCGGTATGGTATGATTCAAGCAGGACTACATGTAGAAGCATGATAATGATTATACATTCAACATACAACACAAAAGCGGTACGCGGTACGTCACGCGGAATGCATTTGTAGATGCTTCACAAACCATTGGACATACGTATATTTGTGTGCTATTGGACATACGTATATTTGTGTAAACAAGTTTTAGAATTGTCTGTTTCGAAAGTATTTCGAAAGTAATTAGCATACGAAAAGTGTAATATAAAGATGCGAGTCGAGCAGAGTCTACAAGAGTTCCCAGGAGTCTACAAGAGTACCCGAGAGTCTACCGAGAGAGAGGAGCGACTACACTAAACGCCAGGACCTGCTGCCAAGCCTGCTGAGGACTCGACTCGACTGCTGCCTACACCTGTGGACCTACTCTGGTAGCGACAGAAGTATCTACACGTGTGCCGCCTACGTCTACTCCACCGTCTCCATCGTCGTGCTATTAATTTGTGTTTAGAGTTTACGAATAAACTTTTCGTATATCTCGTGTGCAACGTATCGCAACGGGATATAACATTGGCGTTCAGCGATTCGAACTCACGATGGACGGAAGAATGAGAATGGAGATGTTCGACCCGGAAGTTTCGAATCTGGATGTTTGGATTGCGAGACTGCAGATACAGTTCGACCTGAGAGATGTGACACTGGACGAGAAGCAAGTGCTCACACTATTGTCGCTGCTGCAACCGGAGACGTACGAGGCAATGACAGCGTGGACAGCGCCAAAGGAACCGCGCTCGTTGGATTTTAAGTCGATTGTGAGGATTCTCAATGAGAGGTACTGCAAGAAGCAGATGCTGATAACCTATCGTCACAAGTTGCTCATGGAGAAGCAACGACCTGGCCACACCATGGAGGAGTTCTACAGGGAATTGGAACGATTGGCAGGTAAATGTGAGTTTGACAAGGTTAAAAATGTTAAAGATTGTATACTGTCGATGCAATTTATAAGAGGTATGAGTAGTGATACTGTGCGAGAGAGACTACTGTTAGAAGAGGACTTGGAAGCAATCAAGGCTCTACAGTTGGCACAGAAGGTGGAAACAGCTGAAAGGAGTTCGCTGCACCAAGGACGAAGCTCTACCGATGCATGCGAAGTAAATCAGCAGCAGTACAATGCAGGAATCGCAAGGAACAGCGATGGCAGGACAAAGAAAGGTCAGTAAGGTGTTACAATTGTGACAAGCTAGGTCACTTTGCTAAAGACTGTAAGAATAGAAAGGTTCGGAGGAACCATCAGATCCATACATTTGATACTCATGATAAAGTTGAGGAGCCCCGTTTAGGCTCAATTAATCTTGATTACAGTGATCCTAGAACTTACGCAGTAAGACCGTCAATTCACCATTTTCAACCACCGATTATGTTGCCCGTGAAGATTCAAGGAAAGAACATTGAAATGGAACTCGACACTGGTGCAGCACTGTCGATAATCAATGAAGCGACTTGGAGGAAAGTGGGAAAACCAAGACTGGTACCGGTGAAATACGACGCAGAGAGCTACACTGGAGGGAAGATTGCATTCAAAGGGAGGTGTACAGTGGAAATACAGGTTGGAAACGTCCGACATATAGTTCAGCTACACGTTCTGGAAAAGAATGCGCCGTCAATTTTCGGACGGGATCTTAAGGTCAAGGTTGGTTTATCATTAAATGATCTGAAATCTTTAGCGCAGAGAGAAGTATTCGTATTGAATACAGTTAGGACCTCAGAAAGAGCTAGGAAGTCTGCTGTGAGCAGCGGTAAGACCTGCGACAGGCAAAAGTACAGCTCTAAGGTTCAGGATTTCCAAAAGTTGGAACAGTTTTGTGATAAGAAAGGAATTAAGCTATCCTACTCTCCGCAGTGTGGTTTGCTGCAGATACCCAATAAGCAGTTGGCTCAAGAACTGGGAAGGGGGAATGTAGGTAGTGATTCGATACCAAGAGAGTTCTTGGCCGGAAAGAAGGATTCGCCAGACTTCGTCGAAGGAATGACAGTCTACGCGCGATGTTCCAACGAACCGGTGAAGTGGTTTCCCGGACGAATTATGGAACGGAAGAGTGACACAACGTACCGTGTTCACACCAGTAAAGGCGATTGGATTCGACGTACCGATCAATTGAGAGAACGTCCGAGAATGGTTATGGAGCTGGACTTCGGCAAGAAAGAAGATCTGATAGCGATTAAAACGGCTACGACACAAGGAAGCTTGGATGCGAAAAGCTCGGAATCTACGTCGCCGGATGTGCAGACGAAGAAAGATGCGCCGTTGCGCAGGAGTACCCGCCGAAGCCGTCCACCAGAGCGATACAGCCCGCATGTGCGAAAGACTACGAACAAGCAGCATTGAGTAAGTACTTGTTTTAAGTATGCCCCTTATTTTTGTATAATTGGATTTCCAATTAGGGAAAGGGTGTAACGTATGCTATTGGACATACGTATATTTGTGTAAACAAGTTTTAGAATTGTCTGTTTCGAAAGTATTTCGAAAGTAATTAGCATACGAAAAGTGTAATATAAAGATGCGAGTCGAGCAGAGTCTACAAGAGTTCCCAGGAGTCTACAAGAGTACCCGAGAGTCTACCGAGAGAGAGGAGCGACTACACTAAACGCCAGGACCTGCTGCCAAGCCTGCTGAGGACTCGACTCGACTGCTGCCTACACCTGTGGACCTACTCTGGTAGCGACAGAAGTATCTACACGTGTGCCGCCTACGTCTACTCCACCGTCTCCATCGTCGTGCTATTAATTTGGGTTTAGAGTTTACGAATAAACTTTTCGTATATCTCGTGTGCAACGTATCGCAACGGGATATAACACATTTGTAGATGCTTCACAAACCACGTTCACCACCAACTACTTTAGAATAAAATTAAAAAACTTAGAAACTACCAACCTTGGCTAGCATATTAGTCATGCGGTCGATATGAGCAAGTTGTGCATCAATAAGAGGAGCTTGCGCAATTGCTTGCATTTCCAGCTGAATTCAAAAACTATTATAAATGAATTCTCTCGACTAAGATTAAGAGTATAAACACTAATAATGGCCTAGCGCTGAATCTGGAATCATATAACAACAACAAAAATTCTGGGCTCCTCAGGCATGGCAAAGAAAAGCATCCTTACTCCTTACTCCCCCCCCCCCCCCCCCCTACGACCAGTAAACATAAAACCGAGAAGTTGAACATATGCAGACATTCAAAAAAAGTTTTAATATAGTACAAAGTACAAACGCCTGACCTGGTCCAGTCCTTCGGGATCAGGCTTCAATCCAGCTGGATCACAGGCCTGCAAAGCCTCAATAGCTCTCAACAGTACAGCTTCATCTATGCGTGTCACAGGTTGAGGCGTATCTTCGACAGGAGTCTCTTGTGGCTGAAAATATACTAGATACCGGTTATACACATACAATACACAAACGACATTCCCAGTTCCCTTGAGGAGATTGAGTTGCAAACTAAAACAACGGAGAGAATGCAGTCGTCTACTTAGGACATGGTAATCGCGGAACAAATCATACGCTTTGAACTAGAACACTGATACACCACCCCTGAAACATTATCTTGGTCTTGAGGCAGAAGCATACATCGTAAATTATTCACTTATTTTATAGCAACGGTACCAAGTAAAGTAAAAATACATATACATAGTTAGCCAACCTTATCCTCCCTAAAATCCTCAACAAACTGAGCGGGGATTAGACCTTCCTGTCCGTTGAGCCGAGCTCGCCACCAATGTTGATTACTGAAAGTGACAAATATATAATTTATTTCTTTTAATTTCGTTTTTCGTTCCTGCCCAACGTTTCCACCGATTCAGTTGTAGTTGATATAACGGAAACGGAGTGCAGATCTTCTTAATTGTTCATCTGTTGACCTTCCTACTAAGCTACATTACGAGGGCCAATCTTCCTCTCACTTTACCTAGTTCACCTTATTCAGCCACAAACTAACTAAGGGGATGTCTGGCTCCATATAAAAAAAGGAAAATAAAAATGTACAAACACCGACCTATCATCGATCACTAAAATGACATCTCCGGCAGCAAATGACATTTCATTATCTTCCTGAGCGGGGAAATCATACAAAGCTCGCACTTTCCTCTCGGCCAAACTGAAATAGATGGATAATTAGGAATTATCAGAATTAGAATCTTTTAGAAAAAAGTGTGACGCAGACCCGCGGGTGAGATGTCAAGTCTAGGTCTAGCAACCTCTTACTCAAGAACAAATAAAGTAAATCATACACACAATGCTAATGCGTCGAGCGTCGTTAGTTAAAACAACCACATGGTTAAAAATGTTAATAAGAGAACTAAACCAGTGTGACAAATGACCAAGCATCGTTTTCCAAAAAAAAGCCGCTCACTTAATCTGCTGATTTGACGTTGAGATAGTAGCAGGGGTGATCTTGTTGTATAACGGACTTGGGCCAGATGCTGGGGGCGTGACTTTCAATGAGGCTTGGATAGCTTCTCGCAATTGTCTTTCTTCCTGCTCGCGAAGCATAGCCTGAAACATCCATGTAACTATTGCCATTCAAATTAAACCAGCAACGGAGCCAAGGTATGCCCCTGGATTTTGGACTATTATATACAAAAGTGCGGTACTTTCCCTGGGCCCTGGGCCAGGCTATAAATCTATGCGTAAAATTACGCATCAACCATCTCCGGATTGGTTTTGACCATCTCCGGAGGCAAATGCAAATATATAGATTTGGGTGAAACGTATCAGTGATAATTTACGGTTCGACTCTCAACTAAGCGACCATCTCCGAAATTACGCATGGAAATTATAGCCTGCCCTGGGCTATCACAGTGTTCGTGCATACAATAATTTGCACACAATACAAATTGAGAATGGAATGAGTTTTACATCGGAATGCGTTTTCCGGTATACTTTTCAAAACCGGGCGTTATACCATGTTTATATAAGATTAATAAAATGTCATACTTAAATCTAAAAGAAAAAAAGCCGACCTCCTTTTTCCGTTTCTCCGCGACGCTCGATGTCACATCTTTTGTAGAGAATGATTTTCCTTGTGAACAAAGTTCTCTATACAATGATTCAACCAGGGAAAGAGATGGATCCTAAACATATATATATATATATATATAAATTATGTGGCAGTCTTGGCTTAACCAAATAATATAAAATTCCCCGCGGGAGGTAAATCAGGGGCGTGCGTATTTTTACCTGCCAACTCACTTGTTCAAAGTAAAATTAAAACTCATACTCAGTTACGCTACAATACCGCTAGAAAGACAAAGTGGCAAAGTAATACGTTAGATAGGCTTCATACGTTAGATAGGATAGTTTCATGTCTCCGAGTCTCCGATAGAGATTTATTAGAAAGTCAGGATGCAAAAACTCACCTTTTTGCACTCATCCATCGCCCATTCCTTGACTTTCTCGCACATTTTGCGAGAAATAAGTTGCTCGGACTAAAAACAGCGAGAGTTTTAAAAAGAGCGTCCCGAGTGCCGCCCGGCAACAAAATACAGCAAGAAATATATACGCTTATTTATCGATACAAATAGGATAAACCGATAAACGTAGTGCTCAAAAAGCAGGCATGCAGGCAAACAAACGATTCCACAAGCGTTTCCATTACGAAATTGTTGGTGGCATCAAGTTCGTTAGATGAAATCCCAAGCAGAAAACATACCGCGTCCGCCTTGGCTTGAATTTCCTGGATAAACTTTTTCGAGCAAACTTCTTTTCTAAATTCCACGGGTCCATTCTTCCAGCAAAAATCCAACAATTCAATTGTGTTTTGTACAACGTGAGGGTCTCTGAAAGATCATGACATTTAGGGTTTATCAGGGTACAAATTCCGTGCGTAAATGGAGGTGGTTTCTTTTTTTTTAGTGATAGACCGTTTTAATAAATCACCATGTATACTAATAAAAAGCACCATGTATATTTACAAATTCCGGTCACATCTATTAATTTCGAAATGCTTCCGAGGTGGTCAAATCAGAACCAATCCCGAGTTCTGGTTCGTGCGTGTTTTCACGGATTTCACGCACGAACCTGTACCGTACCCCTGGGGTTTATGCACCGGGTAAGTATAATGACAGAAAAGGAAGGGATACGTTAGCCGGAGCTGGCTCTGGTTCGTTGTAAGAGGGATGAATTTATATCACTCGAATTACAGGTATAGTACGGCAAACAAAATAGAAAGCATAATAAAACAACATATGGCTGGCCCACTACGCACTACACTTGCAAGTACTAGGCTGTCGCCCTCGAATGAATTTGTATGATATAATAAAGTAAATTCAGCACCTGTGATTCAGCCGTTTCTTGAAAAGCAAAATAGCATCCTTAACCTCGGAAGGATTCTTTTTTAGGCGATCACCGACTTCTACGTATCCATCCCAGTTGATCTAAAAAAAGGTGAATAACACATGAATTATAGCCGACTCGAAACAGCCGATCTGGATCTCTCTCAATGAATTGTATACGTGCTGTGAATCGGACTAAAGAGAAACTAAAACAGTAGGGAAACGAAGACGTCGAGCAATTTATCATCTGGAGCTCGTCGCCTACTGTTCAGGACCTCTGCGGAACATTTCATAAGGAAACATTGAATCTGTATTTTCACCCTTGAATAAAGGTGCATGCTCTTGAAGCGTAAAAGAAATCTTAAAAGTTTTAAAAAGATAAGCAAATATGAAATGGGAACGATACAACCAAAACGCTTTACAGTATTTACGCCACTAATGTCCTGGGATAGGAAGCTCACCTCCATTACAGTTTGTCCAGTAAGTTTCTCAATTAGAGCCTGAGAAGTCTGCATGATGATACACCACAGAAGAGTTCCCTGCAACAGTTTCGAAGGATTGCCATAGAGCAACAGAACTAAAAGCTCTATGCGAAGCATTCAAAAATTCAGCATCATAAGCCTACAAAGGAGGTAAAATGTGCAATGAACTGTCCTACTCGTTAAAGAAGTATAAAAGGATCTATTATGAAATAAAATGTGTGATTCACAGCTCTCGATGTGGTACGAAATTGTTGGGCGTGCGCGACATGAAGGTGGAGTCCAACGGGAGGGTATAAAACGCGGTCCGCGGTCCTGCGCGCGGTTCGCGGTCCGCGGTCCTGCGGTTCGCGGTCCGCGGTCCTGCGGTTACCGCGCACTTTGCAAATGGCACCGTGCTTGCCGCCCATGCGTTTTCTTTCTCAAGCTGCGTCTCTCTCAGGGCCGTGTTCTCTCGCCTGATAGCTGTGAGACTCTTATTGTTGAGAGTTTGCACCGATTAATGCAAAGTTTATGCGAAATGGCTGCCCTTCACAGTTGGTAACCGGTGGGCATTTGGGCGGGCGGGGCTAAGCTACGCGCGTTCGCAACGAAATGTGGGGAATGTGCTACCGGTCCAATAACGCACTTTTTAATCAACTTCCCTAAACTTCAGTTTTTTGTTTACAATGAAGTATAATACGATTTTTGGTGCAAACTGAACCTACCGGGTCCAGTCAAAAAAGGGCGGGGCAACCAAAGTTTATAGTCGACTTGAAGGCTCCAAACTTCTATCAATGCGGTAATGGATCGATTGAGGGCGCGTTCGGGATTGATTTTCCGAAAGGAAACCATGCAAATTCATCGTTCGGGATGGACATGTTGGAAACGTTCTAATGCTTGGAGAAAACAAAAAATACAGTATGCATTAGCATGGAAAATTTGAAAATATGCCGGGAAACGTTTTTCGCAAGCTAATTCATACTGTATTTTTTGTTTTCTCCAAGCATTGGAACGTTTCCAAAAAGTCCATTCCGAACGATGAATTTGCATGGTTTCCTTTCGGAAAATCAATCACGAACGCGCCCTGATGACGATATTGTCAATTCTTGCTTATCGATTTTTGATGTGTATTTCAACAACAAAAATTGTGTAGTTTAGATTTTCGCTTTTAATTACGTGCTTAAGGCATTAGGGAATACAATATTTTCTTGTCTTGACCATTCCCATTACCCAAACGCCAAGCAAAACTGCGACAAATCTCGCAACTACCTAATCAACGAAAAAAACGCATGTAGAATGATTTGTGTGACCATCCAAACATTTTGTGTGGAGAAAATGTCGTACTAGTCGATAAATCGATAAACAATCAATTGATATTGTTTCTCGCAATCGATCCGCCATGATCGATTACCCTTTTGTTTAAGTTTGGAGCCTCGAATTCCACTTTAAGTTAGGCAAATGTTTGCCTGACCCCACCCCTTTTTGACTGGACCCGGTAGGTTCAGTTTGCACCCGATTCTTTAAGTAAATCGCGATTTTTCTAAGGGAATTCGTAAGTGTTAATATTCTAAATAACATTATTAAAAATATCGCACCTTCTTTTTACTTCAATGTAGGAACGAATTGAGAAAAAAATTTGACATGGCAAACCCTATTCATTTGAAACCTAACTCAGGTGGTGAATTCGTAAAGCAGTGGAAATACTAGATTTGGGTGGAATAACGAAACGTATGGTTTTGTTTTGGTAAATTATTTTTCAAATGCTGCTTCCCTAAATGTGATCTACATAGCATGTTGTTCAAGGTTCTACACTAACAAACCTCAAATTGACCGTAATTTGTTATGTAGTTGTCAACAAATAGTCCTCTTCTCGGCTGCACACGAGTAAACTTGCTTCGACGACTAATCTAACCCACGTTCTTTATCTGCTTGCATTGCCATAGCAGTGGATATCAGTGCGGTAAGTTCGCACCTATATAACGCTTGAAGAGTGGCTCGTTAACGAAAAGGCTATCGCTATAAAGTCTAAAGAACCCTTCCCATGGACCCCGTACAAAGGTAAACCCTTACAAGGAACCCTTTTTTGACAAGGATAGCGACAACAGCTGGTTTCTGTGGCGGTTACGCGTTGGCGTTGACCATATGTTTAAAGGGAATGTCAAGCCGGTTTTGCATGTTGGGCTCAAAAAAAGCTTGCGTTTTGAAGGTAAGGAAAGTGAAAATAAAAATAAACAAAAACTTTCATGTAAGAAGAAAAACAATTTCAAACTCCTCCAAAAAACTCCTTCAGTATGGAGTATGGGATTCGAGTCGTGTGGACAAAGCTAAGCCAAATCGCTGTCCAATTCCCGGCTCGCCGCAACGCACCCGTTACCGTTTGCGTGCGTTGCGTCAGGGTTTGTTCACGTTTATGACAAAAACACAAATATTTTACTCTGGCGCCATTTTTATGGGTTTACTGTATTGGGCGCCTTTCGAGATTTACTTAGTCTGCGCCAGGAGATACTTTTCTGCGAAGAATCCCCTTTGACATGCCCTTTAAAGCATCTTGCGACGTTCTTTGTTGAATGCTAGGTCTTACTTGGAAGCCTGAAAAGCAATAAAACATATCAATATGAATCCTGTGCTTCAAAGAATATTGACGAAAACTACTAAACGAGAGGACAACTCTTAACTTCCCTTTAGTTTATCTTGTTGGTACTTTTGCGGAAAAGCGATCAATACCCACCTTTTTTACCTAATATCATCCCTAGGGAATAATTCAAGAAACATTTTGTATGCGCTTTGTTTAAGTTTACCTGCGTACGCGTACAATCAAACTAAAGCATAAAAACAAGGTGATTTTCTCGTGAACCCATCGCTTTAATTAAATAACAGACTTAAACCTCTTTGCCCCACTCATTGGTTTACTGTAAGTCTGATGACCAGAATAATTGTCAGCTGAATACATACAAAGAAAGCAAATTGAGGAAAATATTTATTACTATTTATTACCACAAGTTATCATTGCGGCTAATTCTATGTCTATGTGTCAGCCCACATATCAAATTAAGTATATTTGTATTCAATAGTAATGTTAATACCACGGATTTTTACAATAAACTGAAGTCTAAATAGGGTAAATAGACCGGGATATACTCGAAGTGCTTTTCACGGGACTCATTTTATGGCCTATGGTGGTTATCATAACATCGTGAGGTCAGCAACAAAGTAGAAACCGTGTTGTTAAAAATCGACCATTCTGGAAGTCATGGAAA